>JAJJWW010012868.1:0-91915 GCA_023531295.1 Papaver armeniacum | reverse complement strand
GGGAGGGAGTACTTTTAGTGAAAAAACCCCTACAATATGGGTTCAATATGAACCCTAATTTGGGGCATACAAAAAAAATTTGGGGGCATATGGAACAAGACAAAAAAAAAAGGTGCTAATAGTATTTTTAGGGTGGCCCTTATCCCCCTCTTTTCAAAAATGCGAAAATACCCTTATGAGATTAGTGTTAATTTGATTAATTAGTTGTTAATGATTGTAGTTAGTTTAGTGTTAATTTAGGATAATAATTATCTTTTTAAAGATAATTAGTGACTTATTTTAGACAAAGAAGAAGAGGAAAGAAGGAGAGGAGGAAATTTTTTTTTTTTTTTTTTTTTGTGATCTTTGTGATTATTGAGAGATGTGTGATACAAATTCCCAGATCGAGGAAGGTGAATCTTCATCACGTAAAAGCTAACATATCAATTACGATGGAGATCCTGAGATGGCTTATTTGTTGGATTATGAAAATGATTTTACCCAAACTCAAACTAAACTTTTTCTCAAGCTTAAGATGATGACTTTTTGGAGCCAAATCCCGAAGATGAGTACATGGATGAGGAACCCAATGCTAATAATACATAGGTATGGTTGTGGCGTTGTTTAATGTCCGTTTTGTAGCTTGAATTCACCAAAAGTTTTGATTTTTGTATGTAATTCTATTGCAATCGAGAGTTAGGTTCGGGCGATAATTTGTATGCCGAACCTTGATAAATAAGAACAGTTCGGTTTGTACGATTGAATTCTTTATAAGCCGAATTTTCATAGAATTATTTTCACACCAAATAAATTCCATGGTTCTATTAACGAGATGTGCTAATGGCCCAACTTCAAAGATCTGGCCAAAATAGTATTGCGAATGGGCCGAACCTAACCCCAAACGATAGTGAAGTCTACTAATGGAGAACATCAACGTCCAAATTAAACTCACTCAAATCAATGATATTTTCTTCATCTTCAAGATAATGAAAAGATGAAAACAACGCAAAAAGAATGAGGCCATTCCGACATTTGACCGAAGAAGTTATGGCCAAAATAAAATCTAAAAAACTTGAGAGTCGAGAGATAAGTTCGGCCGATAACTCATCACGAGTTAGCCGAACCGGAGCCTACAAAGCAAGATTTTCGAAGTGTTTGCTGAGAGATAAATTCGGCTTAAAAGTAATCTAATCGAGTCGCCGAACCCGACAACCACATTGTAAATTTCATTTGTCGTGTTCGACCGGAAAGGTTGGCAAGGTATTAGCCGAACCCGACACTCGTGATGGGGCAAAAATTGACTTATATCTCAAGGAGAAACGGTTTCGAAGTTTTCTAAAGCCTAACTTTGAGAGCTCAATATAAGAAAATCCTTAAGAAGAGATCTTTCAATCTTTATCATCTATTTACACCACATTTTATCTTTCATAATATCTTCCACATCATAAAAAATACATCCAAAGGTCTAAAGCGACATGCATCAATTTTGAGAAGAAAATCAAGTTAGAGGTTCGCGATCACCACCATATTCATCATCCCGTCCTCCCCCCTCCACCCATCATCCCGTCCTCCCCCCTCCACCACCATCTTCATCATCACCTCATACTACACCCTTATTTTCATCATTATCAACCTCTTGTTCTCACGGGCAAACATCCACTCGTGTCATTTCGCCTTTTCCCCGCATGCAAGTTTTGGTGCCACCACCTCGAGGTTTGGGAGTTCTTGAATTAGAAGGAGTCACTTCCATTGTTCTCCTTTTAAGCTTCTCTTTGAATTTTCCCGGATGGGTGCTAAAACAAATGATACACCTTAATTAATTTTCCCAAACTAAATAAATATGAATCTACTAAACAATGTGATAAGTCACTATAAATGGACAAGTTTATAGGAAACTATTGGCCATACACAGTAAAGTTCGGCACATTCGATACTTATCAAAATGAGCCGAACAATGTGCCCAACAGTTCGGCGCATTATCATACAAAAATATTATAAGCCGAACACAAAGGTTCGCGCAATCGATTTTCAAAACATAAGCCGACTGTTCTTCGTCTCGCCAAAAAAAAAAAAAAGTTCGGCTGCTAAATTTCAGCCGAACACTACTCGGGAACTTCCAAACCCGGAATCATCGATTACATGTCGAAATCAACGAAATAACGAAAAACCAAGCAATGGGTTTGTGGGAAATACCTTTACATGTGCAATTTTAAAGAATCGTGCTCTATTTCTCGCTCTCCAACACCAATCAATCCACTATCCTCTTCATCACCATCTTTTCCAAAAACCCTAGATTGAGATGCTACGGAAAACACCAGGATTCAAGACCATATTTCTAGGGCATCGCTTAACACGAGGTGCCATTAATTTGTTTAATCGAGAACTTAATCGAACAAAGAAATTTTCTAATTTTGTTTGTGTTTTTGGAGAAGAAGATGAGAAGAAGAGTGTGAGAGAAGGGTTAATTAGTTAATGGGGATGGGTTAATTAGTGGGAGAGTTTTAGGATTAGAATTTAATTAAGTGGAAGGATAGTAATGTAATTTAAACTAGGCAGGGGTATTATAGTAACTTAAGCATCATTATGGCAGCCCTTATAATTTTTGCATTGGGTGCCATAATATCTCGAATGCCCCCAAATTTTTTTGTATGCCCCAAATTAGGGTTCTTCAATATATAGAAACCCCTATAAACCCCACAAAATGGATCCTCACTATCAACTCCGTACTTTTAGTTTTTGATATTTCTAGGCCCAGAACTTTTATTTTGGGGCCGGGTTTTGAAATTTTCGGATTGCCGATGTCATCAATTTTTTTTAACAAATCTGAAAATACCAAAAATAACCCTCCACTATTTATAGTAGATTTATACGGGAACAAAAACGAAAAATCAAATCGCTTTTTTACTCTCTCATCTCTTCGCTCTCCGCGATTTTCTTCATGATATCAAATCTTCCGAATTTGAATTGTTTATTCACAAAATCGCTGCATTGAAGAACAACAAACAGGTGCATTGATTTTTGATTCGATGTATTGAAGACGAGAGGAAGAAAAACACGTTATTCTCAGAAATCATTGAATTGATTCAATTGTTTTCAGATCCGACGAGAGGAAGACGCCGCATCAAGGAAAACAGATAGGTGTGTATCAATTTTTATTTTTTGTTTGTATAAAATAGGTTTGATTCACTAGTTTCTGAATCTATTTTTAATTCGATTTTCTACCGATTATCATTTTTTTTTTTTGCTTGGATTTTGTTGAGTCTGAGAAGAGGAAGAAGACAGGTTGGAATAGAGAAATCAACATAGGTGTGTTTTCGTCTTGAATTCTATTAATTTTGATTTTTATGATTTGGATATTTCTTATTTCGTTATTTTATTTTTTGATTTGGTTGAGACTGATAACATTATTTGGTTGATACTGAGAACAAGAAGAGAAATAACATTGTTTCAGAAGAAGGAAAACAACAAATCTATGTACGAATCTTATTTTGGTTTGATTTCAAAACTTTTTTCAATGTTTTTTCCGATTATTTGTTGTTCTTGCATGTCCGATCCGAAAATTTGTTGTGAATTTGTTGTTTATATTTTGTTGATACTGAGAGGAGGATGAAGAAACAATTTTGTTTCGAAGAACAACTTCAAATTGATGTGACACGCGCTTTTTTTGTTACAAAGATGTAACATGAGGTTGCACATATATATCCTAGTTGTATTATTAGCATGGAATTTTGTATTTTTCATTTGTTTTGTTTTTTGTGAATTTGTTGTGAGTTTTTTGTTTGATACCTGAGAGGTTGATGAAGAAACAATGTTGTTTTAGGAACAACTTCAAATTGATGATGCGAGACATGTTGTTTTTTGTTTTGGCGTATGTGTAACTTGGAGGTTACACATATATATCCTATTGTATTTTTAGCATGGAATTTGTATTTTTTGTTGTTTTTTGTTTTTTGTGAATTTGTTGTGAGCTTTTTGTTTGATACCGAGAAGAGGATGAAGAAACAATGTTGTTTCGTAAGAACAACTTCAAATTGGATGATGTAAAACATGCTTTGTTTTTGTTTTGACAACATGTGTAACTTGAGGTTACACATATATATCCTATTGTATTTTTAGCATGGAATTTGTATTTATCTGTTGTTTTTGTTTTTTTGTGAATTTGTTGTGAGTTTTTGTTTGATACCGGAAGAGGATGAAGAAACAATGTTGTTTAAAAAACAACTTCAAATTGATGATGTAGATATGTTGTTTTTTGTTTTTACGTATGTGTAACTTGAGGTTACACATATATATCCTATTGTATTTTTAGCATGTGTAACTTGAAGTTACACATATATATATCCTGTTGCATGTGTATTTGTAAACAATTGTAGCATTTGTATCTTTAAGACATATTTATCCTGTTGCATTTGTATTTCTGCATATGATATATTTCTCATGTTAAGTATGTTGATGGCTCATTTTATGTTTAGCTTGTTGCATAGGATATATTTTTCACGAGGGGGCAACGCCCCCGAATGAATTTCGTTTGTTTGATTTTTGATATTTTTATTGTATGTTTGTATTTTTCAGGTTGTCATGGCTGTTGTGAGTTGCATGGAACATGGGACATGAAAACTTCCAATATTGGTTTGTTTTGGTTTGGAACATGGAAACTTCCAATAAATCTACTAGGGTTTAAAGATGCAGCTGATCTTTGCTTTTGTTATACAGGCATCACAAGTCTTTGTTGCTCATTTTTTTGCATTAATTTGTTTTTTCTTTAATAACAAGAACGAGTAATTGGATTTGTGACCCAAATTCAAATTTTTGTTCATAAAATTTGTACTTGAGAATATTCTGATTGTTATTTTTGTGAAAGACTTAAAAACGAGAGTTGTAATGAATAAGAAAAAACAGACTCAGAATGGAACAAGCTATATTTATGCGTAACCAGATACATGGATAATTGGATGTGTAGATGCAAGTTACACATGCTTACCGGGTGTGTAGACACAAGTTACACATGCTAATTGGATGTGTAGGCGAAGTTACACATGCTAATTGGAAAAAAAAAACTCAGTGATGGAAAACCTGAATAAAATACACAAGCGTGTAGATGAAGGTCACACTTGATGACCGATGTGTAGCTTTGGGTTACGCATGCTAATTAAACAAACTTAGACTTGGAAAAATCCTTTGAATCAAGTACATAAGCTATATGGATGTGTAAATGCAAGTTACACATGCTAATTGGATGTGTATATGCAAGTTACACATGCTTACTGGGTGTGTAGATACAAGTTACACATGCTAATTGGATGTGTGTAGATACAAGTTACACATGCTAAGGGGATGTGTAGACGAAAGTTACATATGCTAATTGGATGTGTAGAAGAAAGTTACACATGTTGTGCATCAGCACATAAAACAGTAACAAAATTATAGTTATAGACAAAGACAAAGACAACCAATATCTAGAAAAAAATTGCACTTGATTGAACAAGATCATTAATAATAAATACAAATTTAAGCATAATATTCAATGTAGACAAGATAATCACTCAATGTAGACAAAAAAGAAAAAAAAAACACAAAACATTACTCTTAAATCAAATTTTATAGGCGTAACTATCAATGTTGATCTTCATTCTTCGCTTTCAACAATTGATTTCACTCAAATCTCACTTTCACTAGATCTTCTACCACCACTACCACCGGCACAATCAATACTCCTGTAACCACCATAACCAATGTAAGAAGAGTGTCACAACCAGAAATGCAAGCTAATTAATATAAAACTCATCAACCACTACATCAATATCATGTCAGCTACATACTTTTGGTGCCATCCAAGATCATATATACCTACTCTCAATATCATGCATATGTAATTTGAATAATATAAGTACAAACACAGTTTTATGAGTATAACCTACAGATTGATAGACGCATTTATGTGTCTAATTTGTCCTCAATGTTTCGTATTGTTAGTACTCGTTTTTGTCCTTATTATGGTGTTTTGTGTGTTTGTAGGTATTTTTGGGAAATAAACATTTTTGGAAAAATCGGCTCGAAAAACTACTCGAAAACCCCGGAGACATTTGCTATTCGGACTCCATTAGGATAAGGGGCGACCTAAATGCTAAAGGGCAACCCAGTACTATTGATAGGTGTAGAATACACCGTATTTACTATATAGAGTTTATGCTTTCTTTGCTATTTTTCTTGTGAATTATGTACTTTACGTTGCTTTTTAGTTTATAGGTGCAATGGAGTCTTTGGGAGCAAAAGAAGGAGAAAATGTTCATTGGGAGCGAGAACGGAAATATGAAGCTAATCAAGAGAGCTTGAAGTCAATCCGATCGCGTCTGAGAAAGTTACGAGCGAAACCTATGAATAAGCTTGTCGGATACATGAAACCGAGGCCATGTTTGAGCTAGTTAGTTAACGGGGAATTTAAGTGCCAGAGTCATGACCGGGCAACCCCTTATCTATTTCATCTCGAGTGGGTTTAGCCACTCCCTGTTCCTACACCCTAGATCGAAATCAATGTTCGATTTCATTAATCATTATTTGCACCTTGAAATGAAGTCGAGAGAAAGAAAAGAGAAAACAACGCCGCGGGTCGTGAAATCGATGGGAGTTATTTGAATCAAAGGATGCAGATCGAATTCGAAGAGAATACAGGGAAGATGAGGGTGGCATTGTGATCAGGACGGAAGAGTTCATGAGTTTACAGGCTTGATTGAGATTCCTGATGTTGACATGAGAGATTGATGGAGATTGGGTTGTTGTTGTTGAGTACAAGGGGAAGGAATTTGACATGGGTTTGTTTCAGTTCGATGGATGGAACTAAGATGGTGAAGTTAGGGTTCCTCAAATTGTGTATGAATCTGAGACTGAGAAGATGAGGATGGTGAATGCACAGAGAGCCTGACATGTTGTATGAAGAACAGGTGTTGGTGGTGAATGAGTGGAAGCTGGCAATAGATGAATATGGGGTTGAACCTGAAAGTGTTGGGTGCTTCAAAGGAGTTTTGAATCGTTATTGCGGGTGGTCCCGGTAGGTCAACCGTGAAGTGGTGGTATATTTATGGAGGAACTAAGTGAGAAGAAGGAATGGAGTAGTAGTGATGCTGGGATGTTAAGAATAATGGGTACAGGTTCAATTCTTATTTGGTGTGAGCTACAGATGGTGGTGCAATGGCTGGGTATGATCAAGGCTGATATGAACTGGGCATATGTATGTGGACTGAGCCTGTTTTAATGAATGAATGTAATGTTCTGGGATTGAGATGATATGGCAGTTGCAGCTCAACAAGGTGGTGTTAGCTCAAGGTGCAAGGAAGCTGGAAGAAGACCTAGATGTATGTTAGGTTATGCTGCTGAGATGGAGCAAACAGAGAGAGCCAATGTTTATGGAGTGAGACTCGGGCAAGGTGAGTATGTATCTTTGGCAGTGAGTCTATTGCTTGAATGGCACTATGGATGATGCAGTGAAGGTGAGTGTCATGGAAGAGCAGGCTGTAGCAGTGCCCTGGCTCTAGTTGCAGGCTAATGGGACTGGTTGGTGTTGCGTTGATGGCACTGCAATGATTGCACTATGGAGCAATGGAAGATTGCCTGAGATAGTGTGTATGCAATAGATGAATGTTAGGTTGCTGTGCAGGGGTTGAATTGAGCTTATGGTGGTTTTGGTGAGGTGATTGCGGGTCTTTGTAATGGGAGCCGAGATGGAGAAGCAAATGCAGACAAAGTGAGCCGGGTATCTCGAGCTAGATGGAGTTGGAAACCGCAAGGCCGAGATGGAACTGGCAGAGTTGCCGTGTGGTGTTGGTATGATGGTTTCAATGCACTGCAGTTAAGAATGGAAAATGCTTGTTCTAGAGTGGCTAGAAGTAATTGAGAAGATGGCAATGATGCATTCGGAAGATGTTGCAAGGAAATAGGTCTTTGGTGATTGCCAGGGTTTGGTAGTGATGGGCTGAGCATGGGCCCGATCTTTGAGATTTGAGTATTATTGGGATGGCTGAACCGAGTGATGGGTGGAGTTGAAGTTTGAGAAGCGGATGTTGCAAATGGTTCTAGTGGCTTGATTCTCGAGAGGTTGTGCTCGAGTGCAGGCTTGTAAGCCGAGTGCTGGTGTTTTTGGAGGATGATTTTGAGTTTGATGAAGTGCATATTGTTCAAACTAGTTGGAGAGTGTTGTGTCAGGTGGTGTTGCAGCTGAGGTTATAGACTTGAACTGCAAAAATGGAAGTGAGGCTAGGCTGTGCAGAGAACAAGAAGTTAACTCGTGGTGAGTTGCAATGACAAGGGAAGAAAGTGAGGCAAGTTGTTGTGGGATTGAGTATGCTAGAATGGGAATGGCATTGTCAGGGAATTCAGATGGATTTGGAACTGGCAGAAGGAAGAGAAGCTGTGTGACAGTGCCATGGCAGGATATGGAATAGAAGAAGGCAGAGCCTTAATGGCTGGTCAGGCAGCTATGATGCGCAAGGATGGTGCTTCACAGTGTCTGGCCTGGCCAAGTTAATTCAGCCTTGTCACCCAGCTGACTCAATGATCTGACTCTCTCCCTGACTCGGTCTGACCGAGTTGAATCGTTTTGACCCGGTTGACTCGGCCGAGTTGATCCGTTGACCGGTGACCGGGCGGACTTTGCCGGTCACCGGAGCTGTTTTCCGGCGACTTTCCGGCCGATTTCCGGCCACAATCCTGCACTCCGCGACCACTTTCGGGGCGTATTCTCTCTACACTGGTTTCTCCTTCTTGTGGGCTTGGTGGATTCTCACCTAATGGACTTTGAAGACTAGACCTAATTTTAGAAGTTGGAGAAAAGCTATAAAAGGGAAGGTTTTCTACAACACATGATATATCTTTTTGCTTGGAATTTTTGGAGAGCCACTTTTGTTTACGCTTCTAGGGTTTGGTTTTGTTCTTCTTCTTCCTTGTTTTATTATTGAATATTGATGATGATGAACTCCAATACTATGAGTAGCTAAACTTATTATTGGTTATGGGATAAAAGTTGATTTCTCAACATGCTTTTGATTCAATGAATTAGTTTTATCTCGTAATTATTGTTTGTGATTCACAATTAATAGTGTTATAAGATTTGAAAACTTGTTAGGTTGAGTCCGGAATCAATCCGATTTGTGTTCATCTCTAGAGCTATATTAGGTTTTCAATACGAAACGTTGTTTATCCTCGATTTACGTAGCATAATTGTGATTAATGCTTATAGTGATATATCCTATTAGTCACAAGTGAATCATAACTTTTGTTAAAACGTTTAGTGCTTTTACACATTCGTTTACATTGATGAGTCTTATTCCATAAATCTTAATGCTTTTAGGGAGTTAAACTTAATTGTGCTTTTACTGCTTTAGGTTGCTTTTAACGAAGAATTCACATATGCATCTTTTTTAATGTGGTTGTGATGAAAACAGGGAATTAACGGTTATACTTTGCGATCAAGATATCCTAGGACTTTTAATAAATACGAGATTAAATACCAATTCTAATCATTGATGAAAATACATGTTTCAGAATGATACCATCCCTTGACCAATATTCTCTCATTATTGATAATTCCAATTACTTATTTTGCTTTTAATTACTTTTATTTGCTTAAATACAACACACACATACCTTGGGGTACTTTAGAAATTGAAAGTTTATAACAACAAACGCCTCCTATGGATACGAACTCTTTTCTTATCGAATACTATATTTATATTTAGTTGATTGAGAAAGTGAAATTATATTTGACGGATTGACAACCGACCAGCTATTCGCACCCCATAGCTGGATAGGGGGACACCCTTCTTCTTACTCGTGAAGAACAGGTTTGAAGGAAAATATTTTTTTGAAAACCAGTTTTGCTATTTTGGATTTGGAGAATTTATAAGGAGATTAAATCGCTGCAATCAATTGGAATTATCCTTTTACACTTCAACAGGGGTAGAACGTCCATTAAAACCGGTAAACCTGGGCTACATCGTCGGATAGAAGAGAACAGAGCACGAGATATACTTGAGATTCTGTTGGATGAATTTTACGTGTTTGGAGCGTGTAGAAATCTTCCTGGCAAGAGTTAGAATCGATCTGTTACGAGAAATATGCATGTTGGAGTGTGTCGGCACCGTCCAGACGCGATGTGGAGTTAAAGAAGGAAGATTATTCCCGTGACAGTCCGTGGAAGATAAATATAATTAATGGAGAAGATACGAGAATGATACGGCAGTTATATCGATCCTGTGGAGTATTTAAAGAGTTCTCGGGGGTCATATAAGGGGATGGAGAGTTAGGGGAACGAAATAGGGTGAGAAATCAGAGTTGCAGAGCTTGTCTCTGCTGCTGCCATTATAGGGGAGAACGAAGAACATTAGACTGTAGGTGACAGTCGTATTCCTACAGTGACAACGACTCTCAACTGTGGGTCGTAGTTCAGGAGACAGTCGTTTTGGAACAGTGCCAGCGACACATCATATATATCGTTCTCTGTAACAGTTTGGTTTGTAACAAATATAATTGTTACAAACCCGGTTTTCAATATTTATTCCATTTTCACCTCTTGTAAGCACCTTTGAGCAATAAAATCATATTTTGAGCGTGTTTCCAACATGATGAGCTAGACCCCATTACTGGGACGACGGAGGAAGACGAATTTCATACATGGGTAAAATTATTTAATTCTTTTTTAAGACTTTTGCATTAATTTTAATTAAAATATGATTTGAATTAATTGGTTGTCATTTAATTTGATGAGGTATGCTTAGCTTAAATGTTTTGATACATCATGCTTAGGATTTACAACCAATCTTTTGAGAATCTATCTTGGCAAAAATAAGAGTCCATGTTTTTATTTGTTGAGCGATAATTGTTAAAAGAATTAATATTTGAACCATTTGTTATGAGTTTGGCTGAATCCTGTCCCAAACATCTCTTCATCCCTGTGACAATATTTGTACATATTTTTCTTTTTTATTTTCTTTATTAATTCCAAAATCAATCTCATCAAGTCCGGTGAACGACAACCCTTCTTACTACAACATCATTGAAAGTAACCATCAATTTTTGGTGGCGCCGACGCGGACTTGTGTATAGATTTGTTTTTATTTTATTTTTATTTTATTATTTTTTTATGTTCTTTTTTACGCGTTTTGGTATTTTTGTTTGCTTTCAGATTTGGAGTGGAAGCGAAGAAAAGAGAAAATGTTTGAAAAGAAAAGCAAAGCCAAAATAGGAAAGAAAAGAGAGATCCGAACGGAGTGAAGAAGAAAATTTTGTATATAGTGTTATTATTATTTTTTTAGAAACTGTAATTAGGTAATTATTTTTGTAATTTTATTTTTTTGGACTTTTTAATTTTTGGACTTTATTTTCTTGGGACTTTTGGACATTATTATTTTTAAAACCCTAAGGAAGGGTTAGTTTAAATATAAACTGCATAGGGAAGGACGACAGTTACGATCAGTCTCTACCCTCTAAGATTCGTACATTGACATAGGGAGTCGTGGCCGAGTCGACTTCAACGTTCATCCCCTGCCCGGAACGGGAGGTAAGAATTCTAAACACCCGCGAATCCCCTGCCAGCGGGTTTACTGGATGATTTTGTATGCATATATGTTGAGGTCTTGAATACGGTTGTTTTAATTTCCTAGTAAAGGGCAAGGACTGGCCATACAAGATAAGGGTTCGGATTTCATCACCGTTCTCTTCTTGCCCGCCTTAGGAAAACAAAACCAAACGCGAACCTAAGCCTAAAATTTTGAATAGAACGAGACCGATAGGGTAACGAGCTTAATAGGAAAGTCGTTCGAAAAATATTGGCTACTCTATTAAGCATACTTCGAAGTTCATGATGGTTTCTGTGAGTTGAATGCGTGACTGCGCCGCCTTGTAATACGGTGAGGCCTTGGGTATCAAAGCTCCACATAGCTTCCCTCGCCGCTATTCAACTTACTTTGACTCGGATTGATTCTAGAGGGGTTTGCTTAAATTGTAACGAATTCCCTTTCGAAGGATTAGAAGCTGGTCTAGAAAACAATCTAAGTGGAGCCATCATGCTTTTTGTTTGCTAGAAATCAGTAAGTTTGTTGTGGTCGAGTCAGCCTTGTTTGTGCTTGTAGAATTCCCTTGCAGTTAGGATGTCAAACTGGTATTACAATAGCCATCACAATGAATATGAATATTCAACTGAACAATATGGACATCACCCTTTTTATGACCATAGTGTGAATAGTGGTTGGTAACGCCAAACTTTTTAAGGTTATGGGTCATACCATGGTGATCCCAATTACTATCCACACGCCAACCGGTCGTACGAGCAAAATTCCTCTCTACTAGAGTCAACACGTAAGTTAGCTGAGTCGACACGTAAGTTCGCAGAAATGAATAACTTAGTTATGGACGAAAGCAATGCAACGAGTGAAATTTCTTTCCTAGATTCAATAAGGAAGTCATGTGAGTCGAGTCACGATACAATAAGGAAGTCATGTGATTCGAGTCACGATACCATAATGAAGTCATATGAGTCGATTCGAAAGCTTTTGTTAGAGGCCCAACACGGAACTGCTCGAGATAATCTTAGTGTTTCCAATAGTACCCCTGGAAATGAGGATAGTTATTTACATAATCAAGATGACGAGGATAAAATTGGTAACACTACTTGTCTAGATGAGGTTCAACCATTTTCATATTATTATAATGATGATTATGATGAGGATAATGTTGATGAAGAATTTGAAATCAGCGGGCATATTGATCAGGAATTTGTTACTCCAATTGA
Source organism: Papaver armeniacum (assembly GCA_023531295.1). NCBI lineage: Eukaryota > Viridiplantae > Streptophyta > Magnoliopsida > Ranunculales > Papaveraceae > Papaver > Papaver armeniacum. The sequence goes on along the minus strand of JAJJWW010012868.1, from coordinate 79,158 downwards.
GCTTAATGATGATAATATTTCTAGTTCAAATCCAAATAATTTTAATAATTATTCACCTATTCAAAAGGATGAGGATTTGACTAGAGATACCCCCGTTTTAGACGATGTAGTATTTCCTTTTGATTACGAAGCCAATGATGGTTTAGAGGAACGAGTATATTTTGAGTCTAGCGATTTAGAAACAATAGACTTAGAAAAACAAAATTAACTCGTAGAGATGAGTGAGGATGTAACTGACTTAGAAGAATCAATTGACCATTTCGGGAATCGAGATGACCTTGAAATTAGGAAAGTTGTGACTAGTCTTTCTAGAGACACTCTCTAAGTTTGGGGGTGATTATCATTCTCCATGTCCCTTAAATCTTAGAAAGGTCCCTAACTTGGGACTTGACATATGTGCCTCAACCATTTTAAAATATTATCTTCATACACTTTTTCCAACCTATTGTGTCCATAAAGAAGTTCGATTTGTTAAGAACCCATCCTATGGTTGATGTGGTTAACCCAGGCTATGATACCACGATTGACTTTGTTTTCCCACCAAAAACCTTCCTTCCAATTGTGGGAACGTATAAGTTTCAGATGTGTCAATTATTAAGTTTTAATACTAAACCTAATTACTTAAGGAGATTAGGGTCGACACATTTGCTTAAGAATGACCACTACTGTGGTCAACTGTGTAAGTCAAGTCTGATTGACTTAGAGGATCCCCAGTTATTCAGGTTATTGTTATGTGCTTCTAAGTTCTTAATTGAGTATTTCCAGACTCTAGAACCTGATCTTCAGGATACTGCCTTTGAGGAAATCCACCAGATGAAAACTTTTTATCTAGATCCTTTCATAGAGCCTGATCCTGAACCACAACTAGATGTAGTTGTCTTAAAAAAAAAAATATATGAGGGTGTGTTGGATATCTTCCTTCCCGCCTGGCGTTTCCTCTTCTTGTGGTTAGCACTTTTGATCCGATGACCCGATTATTCCGACTTGCTATATGATTCTTCGAGGTGACTAATCCTTTCCAATATCTGGCTGAAGACTTTAAACTTAACACTTCATGGGAGGTAACCCATGCTCTTGCAACACGGTAATATTTTTCCTTAAACTCTTTGCTTCAAATGGTAACAATTTCTCCTTGTTCATGTTTTTAATTTCATCTTTAACATTGAGGACAATGTTAGATTTAAGTTTGGGGGTATGGGAGAAACTTTTTAGTTGCATTTTTTAAACTTCTAGCGTCACATGGTATCCGGTTAGCTAAGTTTACATACTGTTTCTCACCGAAAAGATAGAAATTGGAATGCTAGGGATAACAATCTATTGAGACATTATAGAAAAAGACATTGAGATCCTTGAAATTAGGAGAGAACTTGTTCCTTTTAGAGGGTAACCGTGATGGACCTAACCATCCATGATAGAAAGGCAAGTAGGTCAGGAAATGCCAGAAAGACAAAGCAACCTCATAATGTGTAGTCTTAGTTACTGGATTACGACTCTCTCTTAGTAAAAACTTATCATCATCAACAAGCAGAGCGACATCAAAATCTATGAAGAAAGTTGAAGACGTCTAAGGTTTATAAGCAACAATAGAAAAGAATAATTCAAAAATCAAAGACTTAGTTACAAGAAGTAGGGCTGCACAAGAACCGGTCAAGAGTACCTGTACCGGACTGGAACCGAAAAAACCGGACCGGTACCGTACCGGAACCGGTGTAGCCGGTACAGGTACCGGGAATGAAACTGAAGAACCGGAGTACACCGGTACAAACACTGGTACTAGGGGAAGAACCGGTAGGAACCAGACCATATGTCCCGGTCATTATCAACCATTAGATTTTTGATTAGTTTTTAATCCTGGTCGTCTACCCTAGGTCTTTGAGTGATACTTATCTATCGACTCATCACTTTTCTTCTTCATTTTCTTTTTCTTTGGTTCAGTGAACTACCACCACCAACTTTAATCTACAACACCAACAGTAGGGGTTTGATGTTTTCTTAGATCTAAGAAATTTAAGGCTTCTTTTGATTTTCATTTGAATCAGTTAACAATAGGGTACATCTGTTTATAATCAATTAACAGAGGAATCAATTCCAATCTAATTGATATTTATTTCAGTCATATTTGTAGTCATTAATTCGATAATCAGTAACAAACCCTGGTTTAATTCAGTCCCACGATAGCATCCATGATTCGATTTGAAATCTCGAGTTAATGGAGCATTACCACGATTCTCATCTTACTCGCAAAAGATATTGGAATTTCTCAACTAAAGCTTCTTCAATCACCTCTTATTCTTATTGATTTCGTGTTCAGGTGGGTTGAGCATTACCACTAATTAAGAAATTAAGATGGTTGCTGCTAATAATCAAGACAAGGATTTGAATGAGTTGTTGATTTTGATGGTCCGTGAGAAGAAATTGGTTTGAATCTGATTTTGTTGCAATCGAAAAGAAGGGAAAGATGGAAATGAATATTGGGTTTTGATTGATGTTGATACTGCCATTGAAGATGTGAAGAAAATATGGAGATCTGAGATTGAGAAATCAAAGTGAAGAGCAAACCAATGAATTGTATTATCTGTTTGCAAATTTGAAATTGTTGTATTGTATTATTATCTGATTGATGTGGTTTTTGTTGTAAATGAGTATATCAATGAATTAAATTATGATAATGAATTCTCAGATTCATATAGATATGGTGTTGATATTACAGTAAAAAACAGATCGGGACTTATCTTATCGGTACCGAGTACTGGGTACAACACCAGTGTACATGCAGGTGTACCGGTCCTCAAATTTCAAGATCGGTCAACACCAGGTACAGGGACCGGTTCCATAAGAGAACCGGGCCGTACCGGAGTATGTGCAGCCCTAACAAGAAGTTATAAGAGCAAATTATATAAGTTGTTGGAATTCATGATACCAAGACATCACGAGTTGCGAAGATCCAAGTTTTTTTTTTTTAGTCCTTCTCTCATGGTCATGTAGATTTTTGTCTTGTAATTTTTGTGTCAAAAAAAAAAATGAAAAAAAATAAATAAAAAATCATTACGTTCTTTTTGTTATATAATTAGTTTTTTTTTTCAATAAGGCCATAAGGAAGTAGAAATTTTTATGTCAAGCAAGAAATCAAAAAAAAGAGTTAATTGTCAAGGTTCTATGAGGTTCGATGGTTTATCATCAACAGTTGAAGACCGAAGAAGACGTTGTTTGTACCGAGCACTATGAGAGAGTCAAGAAAGATACATTTGGTTGCTTTGTTAGTCCGCTTTCAATCCGGCACAAGATCTTTCTAGCAGACCGGTTTAACTCGTCACACGTAATTAGTCCAAATGTGTAGCAGATGTCCCTCTCATCTTTTCTCTCTCAATCTTATCCAGTCAGGAATCGGCGGACGCATCTTACAATGTTTATCTAGATGTCGCAATGGATAGCTCTTTATCTAAAGAAGTTGCGGATGTGTCTCCCCTTTTCTTCAGTCACTCTAGAGTGACACCTTAATTTCTTCCATTCTAGTCACTTGAGATAGGTTGAGAATATGTATGTCCTCATAGCTCTTTGATACGGTGACCAATTAGAAGTCAAGGTTTTGTGGGTACACCTCTGCAAACCCTCCCGAGATTATCTCGGTCCACACTGGCTACCTAGTGAGAGTTAGATTTTATTTTCTAGATTAGATTTGCTGAGGACTAGCAAATAATAAGTTTGGGGTATTTGATAGACACATTTTTGTATCTAAGTTGTCCTCAATTTTACGTATTGTTGGTACCCGAATTTGCGCTTATTTTGGTATTTAATGTGTTTGTAGGTATTTTTGGGAAAATAAACATTTTTGGAAAAATCGGCTCGAAAAATTATGCGGAGCACCCCCGGAGGACATGTGCTATGTGGACTCTCATTTTGGTTAAGGGGCATCTCAATTACTAAGGGGCACCTCAGTTGGGCATCTGCTATTTGCACCCCAAAACAGGATAGGGGGACACCATCTTCTTCATTCAAATTTTGGGTTTTGGCGGGAAAACGAGTTTCACTCCTGGCAGATTTGTCGATCGGATTTTGGATGGGTTAGATGTAGACTCAATCGCTGAAACTTCATGGGTAGACGCGATATGACTATAGAATGTTGGTATGGGTGCTTGTTTGGACAAAATTTGGTTGGAATTTACGTGAGAAGAAAACATGGCAGTCCGTTCATGGGAGAATTATTTCACGGGATTGCAAGTGTTTTGGAAAGATTTGATGTGTCTCAAGCGTGTTGGATCACTCCAACGTGTAATATCATGCTTGGAATGTTTATGCATCATTTTGGTAGCGTGAAGAATTAAATCGGGGGAAGAAAATATTCCCAGAATATTTTTCTTCAATGCCGAAGTAATGAAGAAGTATATGGAGTTATGGAGGAGATTTCTTTTGCATGAGAGGCTATATAAGGTGTTGAGGAGTATTAGAGCGAGCTACAGAGAGTTTGGGAGAGTTTAGAGCGTAAACAAATCGAGAAAATCAAGTTACAGGATTATTCTCTGCTGCTGCTGCACCAAGAACACGAAGAACATAAGGCGACGTGGGGCCGTGCGTTTTATTCTAAAGTGACAACGACTCACGACGTGGTCGTAGTTCATAGACGATCTTAAAGAAACAGCGGCGGTTCATCTTTATTGTTCTACCTTAACATGTTTGCAACAATTATAAACGTTGCAAACACCCGATTTTCATCATTTTCTCCTTTTCATCATTTGTAAACACCTTTTGAGCAATGAAAAAAAAATCCTTTGAGAGTGTTTTCACCATGCTGGAGCTAGAACCCATCATTTGGGACGACGAGGAAGTTGTTTTGCACCCATGTGGTAATTCTATTTAATTCCTTTATGACTATTTGCACTATTATAATTGATTTATGATCTTTCTTGATTATTTGTGAATTCGTTAGATGTCGCATGCTTAGTCTTAGGTACTTTAGATCGTCATGCTTGTGAATTACATATAATTATTTATAAAATCTACCTTGGCAAAGAATTAGAGTCGATGTTTGTTATTTTATAAGCTTTAATTGTCCGGATTTAATAGATGAACCGCATGAATGTGAGAATTGGTGGAATTCCGAGTCCCAGTAACTCTCTTCATCTTGTGACATAAATTGTGTATTTTCTCTATTTTTATTATTTTTCTTTATTAAATCCTAAAATCAATTTCAACAAGTCCGAGTGAACGACAACCTTATTTACCACTATATAAAATTCGATCAATTTTTGGCGCCGCTGCCGGGGAAGACCACCAATCTTATTGTGGTCAGCTGTGTAAGTCAAAACTGATTGACTTAGAGGATCCTCAATTATTCAGATTATTATTATGTGCTTCTAAGTTTTTATTTGAGTTTTTCCGGACTCTAGAACACGAACATTCGAGATCTAACTCATGAGGAAACGCAACCCATGAAAATATGTTATCTAGACCCTTTTATAAAACCTGAACCCGAACCACAACTAGATGTAGTTGTCTTAAAAATGGATAAGGGTGTGTTGGATATCTTCTGTCTCTGTTGCGGTCTCCTCTTCTTGTGGTTAGCACTTTTTGATCCAGATGACCCGCCATTATTAAATTTCTTGCTTTATGATTCTTCGAGGTGACTAATCTCTTCCAATGTCTGGTCAAGACTTTAAACTTAGCACTTCTTGGGAGGTAACCCAATATTCATGCGACACGGTAATATCTTTCCTTATCTCTTTTCTTCAAGTGGTAACGGTTTCTCCTTGTTCATGTTTTTAATTTTATCTTTAGAACATTGAGGACAATGTTAGATTTAAGTTTGGGGGTATGGGAGAAATTTTTTTGTTGCAATAAATAAACTCCAGAGACTAGAAATTTATGCTTATTAAGGTTGGCACTAACTAATCTAATTGGATGGGAACATCTTGGTTGTAGGAGTTGAGGAACCAATCTGATTAGATGGAAACATCTAGAAGAGTCTATTCATAAAAGCACAGAGCTCAGGTGTTAGAAAAGAAAACATGGTAGTTTCGTCATATCCTCGTGATGGAAACATCGAAAGAATCCCGATCACTTCTTTTTCTTTTTACCATTGCTAGGGTGAAATAGAGTGACTGAGATACCAAAAAAAAAAAAAAAAAAAAAAAAAAAAGACCACTAGACCAACCGGAATAAATACAATAAATTCGACCACTGGTACCCAACAGTTGACTAGAGTTAGGATTATCGACCCACTTTGGTTCCCTTGTATTTGCCAAAGTGTGTTGATATTAGTCCAACCGTGTATCTCGATCCATTAGGATAGGTTCACCTTAGTCAACATCATCCACGTTTTTCTCTACATCCATCTTCTTAATCTATCCATGTGATTGGTTGAATGGGTTTATGATGTCCGGAAACTATCTCGAGTAGAGCTTTGTCACTTTATATGAATTTTAGTATGCTTGAGTGCAAACTCGTGTACAACAATTGGAATTTCGCATCGGGGTTCTTCCTCCCGTAGTCAATGAGAGTATGCCAACCAAGGAGATTTTTAATGCCGTCCCGGTTACGTAGATAGCTAGGGTCTGGAGTAAAGGTTTTGTGGGTACACCTCTGGTAAACCCTCCGGAGACAATACTCCGCCACTAGGGCCACCTAGCGGTTTAACGGCTTGTTGCACGTGCTAAGTGTAGTCATTTTATTTTCTAGATTAGATTTGCTCGGGACTAGCAAATAATAAGTTTAGAGGGTATTTGATAGACGCATTTATGTGTCTAATTTGTCCTCAAATGTTTCGTATTGTTAGTACTCGTTTTTGTCCTTATTATGGTGTTTTGTGTGTTTGTAGGTATTTTGGGAAATAAACATTTTTTTGGAAAAATCGGCTCGAAAAACTACTCGAAAACCCCCAGGAGGACATTTGCTATTCGGACTCCCACTTTGGATAAGGGGCGACCTAATTGCTAAGGGGCAACCAGTGCTATTCGCACCCCATAGATGGATAGGGGGACACCCTTCTTCTTACTCGTGAAGTACAATTTTGGCGGGAAAATATTTTTTTGAAAACCAGTTTTGCTATTTTGGATTTGGAGAATTTATAAAGGAGATTAAATCGTTTAAATCAATTGGAATTATCCTTTTACACTTCAACAGGGGTGGAACGTCCATTAAAACCGGTAAACCTGGGCTACATCGTCGGATAGAAGAGAACAGAGCACGAGATATACTCGAGATTCTGTTGGATGAATTTTACGTGTTTGGAGCGTGTAGAAATCTTCCTGGCACGAGTTAGAATCGATCTGTTACGAGAAATATGCATGTTGGAGTGTGTCGGCACCGTACGGACGCGGTGTGGAGTTAAAGAATGAAGATTATTCCCGTGACAGTCCGTGGAAGATAAATATAATTAATGGAGAAGATACGAGAATGATACGGCAGTTATATCGATCATGTGGAGTATTTAAAGAGTTCTCGGGGGTCCTATAAGGGGATGGAGAGTTAGGGGAACGAAAGAGGGTGAGAATCGAGTTGCGAGCTTGTCTGCTGCTGCCATTATAGGGGAGAACGAAGAACATTAGACTGTAGGTGGTGAAGGTATTCCTATAAATGACAACGACTCTCAACCGAGGTCGTGAGTTCGAGAGACAAATAAGAACAAAGTGCCAACGACACATCATATATATCGTTCTCGTAACAGTTTGGTGTAACAAATATAATTGTTACAAACCCTAGTTTTCAATATTTATTCCATTTTCACCTCTTGTAAGCACCTTTGAGCAATAAAATCATATTTTGAGCGTGTTTCCAACATGATGAGCTAGACCCCATTACGCAAGACGGAGGAAGACGAATTTCATACATGGGTAAAATTATTTAATTCATTTTTTTAGACTTTTGGATTAATTTTAATTGAAATATGATTTGAATTAATTGGTTGTCATTTAATTTGATGAGGTATGCTTAGCTTAAATGTTTTGATACATCATGCTTAGGATTTACAACCAATCTTTTGAGAATCTATCTTGGCAAAAATAAGAGTCCATGTTTTTATTTGTTGAGCGATAATTGTTAAAAGAATTAATATTTGAACCTTTTGTTATGAGTTTGGCGAATCCCGAGTCCCAAACACCTCTTCATCCCGTGACAATATTTGTATATATTTTTCTTTTATTTTCTTTTATTAATTCTAAAAATCAATCTCATCAAGTCCGAGTGAACGACAACCCTTCTTACTACAACATCATTGAAAATAACCATCACAGATCAAGGCATTTCAATACAACTTTGTAAGAGAAACTCATATTCATCTGATTGTATGAATGTGTAACTTCGAGTTACACATGCTAATTGGATGTGTAGACGGAAGTTACGCATGCTAATTGGATGCGTAGAGGAAAGTTACACATGCAAATTGGATGTGTAGACGCAAGTTACACATGCAAATTGGATGTGTAGACGTCAGTTACACATGTTACAAGCATATCATGAGATCAAATTTAGTTCATGACATCATCACAAGCAAAACTCGGAAGCAAACATCACAAAAGAACACCAACATTATATCATCACAAATGATTGAAAGATTAATACCCTGTTAATGTAGGATCTTCTTCAGGGAGGATTCTTTCTTCCTTGCACCATTTTAGTTCACAAAATGTGAATTGAACTGAATCTAGGTTTAAACGATAAGAAAATCAAATTAGTTGTTCATACGGCTTTCATTTGAACCTTGGTCTGCAGTTTAAACATAAGAAAACATCAATTTTCGCAGTCCTAATTCCATAAACATGAGATTGAGATGATACGGATGAACCGAAAACATCAATTTCCAACCAATTCCAAGAAAACCTAATCCCTAAAACCCGAGAGAGAAAAGGAGAAGATCGAAATAGATGCAAACCTCTCTTCGTCTTCTTCTTCTTTCTTCGTTTTCTTCTTCTTTCTCACCAAAGAGATCACAAACTACTGTATCAAAAAATAGATCGAAAACAGATGCAAACAGATCAAATTCATCGAAAATATTAAACACGAAGAACAAAAAAAGATTAAACATGAAGAAGATTGATCAAAAACCTACATGTTTTTGGTTTTCGTTTGTTCGATCTGCAAAAGAAATTTCTCTGAAATTTGAGTTTTCGATCTGCAGTTTTCTCAGGTGAGATTTGTTTTCTCTCTCCTAAAATGAAAAAAAAAAAGTGTTTGTGTAAGAAAAAACCTAGGTTAAATACTTATATAGTCAAGGTTAATTTGGAATAATTAATTGGGGGATATGGGAATTAATTGGGGGATATGAATTACTTCCCCCAACCCATGATTTCGGCTAAGGGGTGACCATTGGTTATGAAAATACTAAAATACCCTTCCCACAAAATAAAAATCAAAAACTTAAAATCAAAAAACAAAATCATATCCCCATTTCCATCTCCACTTCTTATTAATCTTATTTAGTGGTGGAGCTTTGAAACCCAAATATTTCCCGTTCCCTTTCAAATTCTAAACTCTCCCCACTCAATATCAAATTCCCTTCTCCTCACTTTGGAAACCAATTTTTTTATTATTAAGTGATGAAGATCGTCTTTGAAAGTGATGATGACCATGCCGAATTGATGAAGACCATGCGGTACCTGTTCAAGCATATGGTCTCATCCCGATTCGCATGGTCATCATCACTTCCGTTTTGAATTTTTCTATTAATGGATCCCTTTCGCATGGGCATTGATATGAAGACCATCTTGGTATTGTTTTCCCAAGCATAGAAAATAAAACAACATCTTATCTTTGGGAAAACAATACCGCATGGTCTTCATATCAACCTGACCATGCCGGCAGGTGGGTGACGATTAATACGAGAAAAATTCAAAACGGAAGTGATGATGACCATGCCGGAATTGATGAAGACCATATGCTTGAACATGATACTACGTATGCTCAGAATTTCCTATCAATGCGGTAGTCAAGTGAAAAACAAAATCAGCGTTCGATACTTTTCATCCTCCGTTCCCAGAGATAGAAATTTAAGCAAAATACTATGTCGGAACATGTACCTAAGATGCTCGAAAACTAGATTACCATGCCTAAATTTTTCATTCAAAACCGAAAAAAAATCAACATTCCAGAAGATCAAAACTTGGAAAAAAATCGTGAATGGGCAAACAATTTATGAACATTTCCAACAATTGCCCGCATGGGTTTTGGTTGAATACCATCTAGGCACCAAGCTTTTTCACTGCAACAATGGTGGATTCAAAGAAAAAAAATCAATTTTTCAACCTCTTATTAGCGGTAATTGTCTCATCACAATCATCTTCCATTTTCCAAAAAAAGAAATTCTCAAATATTTTTTTCCCTCCTTCTACTCTCACCCAAACACAAATAAAAATACACACTAATCTATCCCCCAAATACTTAAGATTTTTACTAATTATTATTAACCACTAAACCTAATTAGTGAGGGGTAAATTAGGAATTAAAAAAATAATTACATAAGGGGTGACCCAGAATTGCTATTGACTCCTATTTTGTCTTGTAACTATATCCCCCGATTAGTTTTCATATCCCCTAATTAATCATTCTTAATTTGGTCATTTTGACCTCTACTAAAACTTATTTTTAATTAAGGGCCTGGTTTTAAAACTCTTTTAACTAAGGGTCTCATATTATGAGTTATCCATGAGTGGGGTAGCCTAATTTTCTTTTTACCCGGTGGAGGGGATAACCGCTTGCCGTCTAGGTGACAAAATCAAGTTACTATTCCAGCACAGGTAGAGTGTTTGACCCTATTGCGGAGGAAGAAGCTCGGAGTCTTGAAGTAGGCATATATGATAACCGTAAATGATAACAATTTTTTAGATAATTGGATGGTAATACTTCGAAAAGTGGCAAGTCTCGTGGTGCTTTGCAGCCACAAGAACGTAATTTTAACTGAAATTTTGTTGCTCGAATGTGAGGAATCTAACTGTTAGAGCTAGAGTTAAAATTAGGACGATTTTACAAAGAGATTATTGATGTTATCTAAAAAAATTGTATCGAGCTCTTAAATTTCTTGTTTATTGGAGTTATTAGTGAGGAAGGATCCGTTACACTTTTATTCTCACATTATCTCACATGTTGGACGTCGTTCGTGTGAATAAAAACCAGGCAACAACAAATTTGAAGCTAATATTTTGGGGATATGTTCCCCTTACAAAACTCTACATGTCTACCAAAAATGAGTGCATTCAGAAATATTAAACCTCACAATCTACCAGTCCGACTTACAATGGCTAAAAATCTGTTAATTTTCAACGGTTCATTTTCAACTTAGTAGATGGTGTTATGATACATTTCGGAAAACACTCATTTTCTGAAGTAACACAGACTTTGTAATAAGAACATATCCCCAAAATATTAGCTTTAAATCCGCTACCTTTTGATTTTTATCCACAAAAATAACGCTCAATGTGCAGGGGCGGAACTACAGCCAGGCTTCTCCTGGCTGAAGCCACCCCTAAAAAAGCCCAATTCCATTTTTCTAAGCCAATTTTCTAGTGGGTCATAGGAGTGTGTGTACATTTTTGGCTTAAGCCAGGGGTGAAAAAATGCCCAAGCCAGGGCTATACCAAATATCTAGCTCCGCCACTGTCAATGTGTGAGATAGTGTGAGAATAAAAATGTGAGGGGATCCTTCCTTAATAATAATATCTTATGACTTATCTAAAAGAGGCATAGGATCCACTCACACTTTTATTTTCACACTATCTCACACTTTGGGCATTTTTTTCCCTTAAAAATCCTAAAGGGTTGCACGTTTGAAGCTAATATTTTGGGCATGTATAACTCTTGCAAAGCTCTACATACCCACCAAAAATGAGTACATTCGGAAGCGCCAAACCTCACAATCTATCGATCTTAATTTTAACGGTTGAAAATCCGTTAATTAGGAAGAACATATCCCAAAAATATCAGCTTCGAATTCGCTACCGATCAAGTTTTTAGGAAAAAAAATTGCTCAAAGTGTGAGATAATGTGAAAATAGAAGTGTGAATAGATGCTCCCTCTCTAAAAGAAAACCACAAATCAAGTTACTAATATTGCTCAAATTGCTATGTCTTTCTCGAGAAAATGTAAGAGTTTAGCTATGGTGAAGTGTTTCACTTGACTTTAGCTACATTATAGCCGAGGCCAAGCACTATGGTGAAGTGTTTCACTTGACATTAGCTACATTACAGCCAGGGCCAAGTACTATGACATGTTTCTGTAATATAGTATTTCCTCACTATAAGCCAAGACAAAATGAATTATCACAGTGAATGGTCTTTCTTTTGCTCTTGGCTTGGCAATAATATAACTGTAGCCAAGAAAAATGGTACGCCACAGTGCTTGGTCATATAGAAAATGACAGGACTAATATTAGCATTAATAAGGGAAATAGAATTGGTGGCGTAGTTCAGAAAATTGACTCCTAAGTCCCCTACAGTTTCACCAAATAAAAACAAGTAGAAGAGTGCATCTAGCCCTACTTCTTCTCTCCCAGTACGAGTGACTTTACAATGGCATCATTCATACCATTAGCATAGGGGAACAAATGTCCTGCACCTGCTAATTCGTGGTACTGAATCCATGGGAGCTTTTCTGCAATATAGTGTTGCAGAGGAACTGGTACAAGTTTATCTTCATCTCCCTGCCATAGGTGGACTGTACCTTCATTGTTACTGAAGGGATTCTCAATATCCATAGGATCAAACGTATAACCTCCAAAAGCAGTATTCATGTCACTGAAAATTGACACGTATTCACCTTGCTGCCTTATTTGTGTCTGACGAAGTAAGAGATATATAGTGAGATCAGACATTCTATGCATAAGATTCTGACAAAATTTGAAAGGTTGCAAGGACAGTATACCCTATCTCCGCTGAAAAGCCTGGGAACAAGCTCTAAATCCTGTTTAGAGAAAATAGCATTGACGCCGGATACGACACTTGAAGAAGGAAACCATTTCTGCGTGTTCCACCAGTAGGTGAGGAACGGGGTGTAGTAAGTCACCCGAGCAGTCCATTGGTCTCGTACAGGTGCCAATGCAAAGACTTCTTTAGTTAATTTGGCAGGAAACCCAGGCCACCAGAAGTTAACTACTGGAGCGAGTAGTGCTGCTCCTGCTAACCTGCAAGTACTCCAAGGTTTTCTTATTTGAGACCATTCAAGCCAGATATACACATGTAGTCTAGGTGTAAACAATTAATCAACCTGAAATTATAATTTTATCAATACGACTTACATCCATTTGCATAAAATAGGCTTGTCTGTTTCATGAACTCGACTGGTATCACTAGGTATTACTTTCTGCTATTAGTTACTAGAATGTGCTATATCTGTTACTTGCATTGTTTGTACAGGTATACACTAATGCAAATTAATATTTTCCACAGTTCAAACAAGTTGTTCTGCAAATCAAGCTTAATAAAGATAACAATAAAGGTGCAAAGTTGAACTTGGTGAAACCATACCGGTGAGGAATGTATTTGAGGCAGCCCCAAGTCGCGTGACCTCCAATAGAAAATCCAATCACATAGAATTTGGATCCTAGACCCAACTGGTCAGCAAGCTCTTCCACATCCAAAGCAGTACTCTTATCTGTACGTTTTGGATTCGGATCACTTTCTCCATAACCAGGTCTATCAAATGACACCATATATATCCTCAAGTCTTCAGCCAGTTCCTGCAATTGCCTACACTCTTAAATGAACCAAACAAAGAGCTTAATAACTCAAAAGAATAATGAAATGAGAACAGAAAATTACCTGAGATAAGGGCATCGGATTAAGTCTGTAGGAATCAAATCCATGAATGTAAACAATCTTATATTTGGCATCATTTTTTGGAACTCCATGTTCTTTGTAGGCTAAATGTCTTCCATCACTGAGTTTGATTCTTGGTGCCGTAATGGGCGGACCACCCGGAGATCCACAAATCTTTGGAGGTGGAGGTTGAATTGCTTGATAAGCAAACGCCACAAACACCGTCAACACGACTAGTGATATCGTCTTACACATCCCTGATAATTACAGATCAATTCTAAAAGATTCAATCCGATTTTTGAAGAAAAATTCAAAAATTCAAAAAAAAAAAAAAAAACATGTAAGAAGATGAAAGACCTACCGAATGGAAGTTTGAGTCCATTGCTCTGATTCCTTTTTCTTGTGTGAGCTCTAGCTGATGCTGCAGAGATTTTCTGGTTTACCCCTACCATTACTGCAAAAAAGGTAATGGAAATTCAACTAACTGCCACTGATACTACGAACCCTCAACCCCGTGAATGTGATTTGACGCTCGATTAGTTTTGATCCCGTTATTTACATAGAGTTAACCGGAAACGACAATTGCCCTGAAACTTAGTTTACTAACGTTTCTCTTGATCAATTTGTCTTCCAATTGATCAAGAGAAAGATCTCATGATACACCTCACTCGCTCAATTTTCATCAACAAGAAAAAAATAAAATAATAATTTACTAATGGAAAACAACGAGAAAGACTCTGAAAAGTGGAAATGATTAAATTGTTTTAAAAAAAGAGAAAAAGAAAGGACGATAATTGAAGTGTGCTGCCAGTTGCTATTTAGCTTCAGCAGAGTATTCAGTTATCCTCATTCCACACCCTTAGGCCTCTTCCACGGGTATGTAGCGAAAAAATGTTGTTTGGTCGCCACGTAAGCAAATGAGTTTCCTCACTTATGGTAGATATATTCAACTTGATTAAAAACATATATTTAATTGTGTTGGGTGGGACCCTAATGAATAAAAAATATATTTGTGTTTATGTGGTGGGGTATTTATAAAAGTTTTAGTGTTATAATATATTTAGTGGAGACCTTTAAATATAAAAATATATTAGAATAATGAAAAAGTAGGAGATAAGGAGAATTTATATATATATATAAAATTACTTTGGAGATAAAGTGAATATCATTTTGGAGATAAAGTCTTTATCGCCAAAGAAAGCCGATAGAATCTCTATCATTCGATGGAAACTTTGTCGCGTATGCCTATATGCCAAAAAACATATTGGCATATGAGTTTGGCATTTAAGCATACATGGTAGGTGCATATATGCCAAATATCAGTGTTTGGCATACCCATAGGAAGAGGCCTTAGGCCAAGTCTTATGGGCTAGATATCTAGCTGCTAGATTGGTCATCCACGTTAGCCTGGACAACCTCCTAAGTCTTATGGTATGGCGAATGATAGTTAGTAATTCGGCGAATTATTCGCGAATGATTCGCGAATTCGTACGAATCAACCGAATCCGATGCATTCGGCCGAATTACTCTAACACCGACCCCGGTTCGCGCATTATATGGGTTATCCGAATTTTTCGCGAATAATTCGGATTCGTGTATTATTCGGCGAATCAATTCGGACAGGTGACTAGGCGATTCGACAGGTGACTCGGCGATTCGGAGAGGTAACTAGGCGATTCACTTCGGACAGGTGACTAGGCGATTCGACAGGTGACTCGGCGATTCGGACCCATTTAAGTGTTTTTTTAGAGTTATTAAAAGAAGTTGTTGGTGGGATTGAACCCATGACCTCTTACTTGCTAATTAAGGCTCAAACCATTGAGCTATTTGCTTGTTATTGTCTATTCTTAATGTATTATCTATATAATACAATAAAATTGGTTTAAATCATTCTTTCAACTCCATACAAACTTTAAAATATAATTTCTATTAATTTGATGTAAGCCATTTTCCGTCACCAACTCATATTTCTAAAACGATTTATACACGTACGTATCCGTTCAGAACTACACTCCGAACAACGAACCGTTGACCGATTTTTTGACCGAATCCGACCTATCCAAATCCGTATAATTCTCGAACGTATGCCGTCCCGAACTCCTCTCCGTACCCAGAATTGCTAACTAGGGGCGAATCTAGCAGCTAGTCGCTTGAACAAAATAGCGTCAGACGTTGTACCCAAGCTTGATGTTTGACCAGTCAATGACATTGAACCAAACAACACCAAAAATTCCTTTTATGTCCTCTTTATGTTGTAGGCTAGTAACACACAGTTGGGTTTATTTATTTCTCAAACTGACTGTGATGTGACAAAGCCATGAATAATGGACCTGATAGTGACATGGAGAACACTTATGGAGGTAAAGTTTACATTTTTTGGGAATATTAATGAGACAAGTAATTGACTTCCCAAAAAATGTCATTACGAAGATTTGTTATAATATATTTATATGTTCTCACTCCATCAGTAACTTAGCTAGCTATAATATATATGTTCCCTTCTCTTTATCAGAAACATTTAATTAAAAGCATTCGGCAAATGAATGGTTCAAATCCGGATAATAGCACTATGTCTCAAGAACATACATTACACTTTACACCTCTCTACGTGTCTTTGCTGTGACTGTTCCATTCATCACGTGTCTTTGTCATTTGTACAGATGATCTCATCAATAGCCGTCATCGATCCACTGCTATCATCCTCTCGATTGGTTATAACGGCTCTGCATGCGATTATTTCCTGTGGTACTGTGTAATAAATATATGATCCAATCTCTTTGTTTGTAATCAAGACAATTACCTTGATGAATGCAAAACACCATTATCATTGTTCTTGAAGAACATTTGTTTTCAATATTTTGTCAAATCACAACTATGGTATCATGAGGCGGAGATCCTCACTTCCGCTCAATATCTCTTTTTAATTTCTCAACCAAATCTTGTTTTTTTCTTCTTCTTTAGATTTACTTTTCAATTGCGTTAAATCAGTATGAAACTAGGATTTCAACAATTCCATTGAATCAAATAACCAGTATCACTAATTTCAAACTCAAAGATGATAATTTCATCACCTGGAAGAGTCTACTTCTTCCATTCTTTGAAAAGATACAAAGTTCTAGGTCTTCTTGATGGATCAATTCTTTGTCCTCCAAAATTTCTCAATCAGGCAGATCTTGATGCATATAATATTAACCCTAACTATACTGCTTGGATTGATGATGATAACACTTTGATTTTATGGATTTAATCTTCTATCTCGGATTCTGTCATTCCTTATGTTGTTGGTGCTACATCATCAAGAGAGTTATGGCAAAATATTGATTCCCGCTTTGCAAGAACTTCAACTACACATTCAATTCAGTTACGTACTAAGTTACAATCATTAAGACTTGATCTGGTACGATTACACAGTTCTTAGGAGATATCATGAAAATTACAGATCAACTTTCTGTTGCTGGTTCTGTGGTTAGTGATGATGAACTTGTAGTTCTTGTTTTTAATGGAATTTGGAATGATTATAGTGCATTCAGTACTTCAATTCGTATTCGTCGTCCTCCAGTGTCTTTTGATGAACTTCACAATCTGCTACTCAGTGAAGAACTTGTGGTCAATGAGAGATCCAAAAACTTACTCTCTGAAGCAAACAGTAAAGCTTTTGCTGCTTTTCAATCTCAACAAGCACTGCTTTCTCATCCAAGATCCACATTCTACAAAGGTCGTGGTAGAGGTAATAATGTTTATAATCCTGCTCTCAGAAGTAACTTTCATTTACCTGCTAGAGCACCTACTTCAAATCCTTTTTGCCTCAATCTTCTGCACCACCACCACCAACACATCCTACATCAGCTACTGCTCCTTTCATGTCTAGCATGGAAAAGGTTTTCTGTCAAATTTGCAACAAAGGAGGACATACTGCTCTAGCTTGTAGACACATGCTCAATTTTGTGTATCAAAATATCAACACACCACACAATATGAGTGCTATGTTAGCTTCAGCAAATATTCTAGGGGAAAATCCTTGGTATGCTGACACTGGTGCCAACAACCACATCACTGCTGATGGATCTGAACTCCAATTTGCATCTACTTATGATGGTACTGCTGAGATTCACACATCCAATGGAGAAGGTATGAAAGTTACTCAAACTGGTTTTTCATTCAAATCTACACCACATCACACCTTTAAGTTATCTAATGTACTTCTAGTACCACAAGCCTCCCACAATTTGTTATCTGTCCATAAGTTTACATCTGATAACAACTGCTCCATAACATTTGATGCAACTGGTTTCACTGTGAAGGACTTAACAACTGGGAAGACACTTTTACAAGGCCCTCATCTTAATGGACTATATCCACTGCAATTCTTGCATGAGTCTTCATCTAAAGCTTTAGCTGCTGTGACATCTTCTTCTGCAGCTGATATCTGGCATAAAAAGTTAGGTCATCTATCTTTTCAAACATTACAACTTGTTTGTCGATCTTTATCTTTACCCAATGTAATCAATAAACTCATTTTCTGTCATGAATGTAGTGTTGGGAGAAGTCATAAATTTCCATTTATTGAGTCACATTATTGTAGAACAAGACCACTTAAGCTTTTACATATGGATCTTTGGGGTCCAAGTCCTGTAAAATCCAATTCTAGATTTAGGTACTATGTCAATATTATAGATGACTTTTCTAAATATTGTTGGATTTTCCCATTATATGAAAAATCAGAATTTAGACAAGTTTTTCTTCATTTCAAAGTTAAAGTTGAGAATATTCTTAATACTCATATTGGCACAATCAAAACTGATGGAGGTGGAGAATTTCTCCATAAAGATTTGTCTACTTTTCTTAGTACCAATGGTATTGCTCATGAAATATCTTGTCCCCATACACCTGAGCAGAATGGTGTGGCAAAGTCAAAACACAGACATTTAGTTGATGTTGGGAGAACTCTATTACTACAATCTGGTTTGTCGAGTTCTTTCTGGGTTGAAGCTTTTCACACAACAAATTTTATTTTCAACAGACTCCCCACAAGAGCAATTAGGAATCAAACACCATATGAAGTGTTGTTTCATCACAAACCAGATTATAGTTTTCTTGAATCCTTTGGTTGCTTATGTTATCCTTGGTTGAGACCATAAACTACTTCTAAACTTGATCCTAGAAGTATAGCCTGCATCTTTATTTGCTACGTCAACAACACAAAGGTTATAGATGTCTTGATGGCCAGACTGAGAGGACAAATGCTTTCTTGGAGCAGTATTTCAGATGCCTGATAGGTACAACTCCAAATTTATGGGATAACTGGCTATCTCTGGCTGAATGGTGGTTCAACACCACTTATCATACCCGTTTTAAAATGATACCATTTCAGGCATTGTATGGTTACACACCTCCACACCTGGATTTCCCTATCAAGTCTACTACCTATGTTGCTTTTGTTCAAGAGTATTTGCAGGAGAGAGATCACATGTTACAGTTGCTCAAAGAAGATTTAACTAGAGCTCAAGACATGATGAAATTCTTGGCAGATAAGTCAAGGTGTGACAGGAATTTCAATATAGGTGACATGGTGTTTCTTAAACTCCAACCATATAGATAATCATTTGTGGCTCTCTAAAAGAATTTTAAGTTATCTTCCAAATATTATGGCCCTTTTGAAGTTATACAGAAAGTGGATGATGTTGCTTACAAGTTGAAGCTTCCTGTTGGGTCAAGAATCCACCTTGTCTTTCATGTGTCTAAGCTTAAAAAACATATTGGTCAACAACTGGTGGTTACTCCTTCACTACCCTTAGTGGATACTGTTAGATCATGGCTCGGTCGAACTCGCAAGCGTTGCTATCTCAAGCTTGTTTGTCTAGTTTAGTTTCCAAAACTATAAGTCTTGATTTGTATTTTACTTATAGCCAAGTCTCGGATTAGGATAGAAAGTGTAGTTGAGATTTAGACTTCACGGCGTTCATCGAATGAAGACGAAGAAATACTCAAGGGAACTTGTGGAACTTCATCAACAAAAGGTATGTGGAGACTTGAACTCATCTATCACTCAAAAGTCTATCTACTCTATCTCCTATTTGAGACAAAAGTCATATTGCTGTATAGACTTCAATTATACACATTTGATATTTCGAGCTGAGTTTATCTCGCTTATCTATTTCTCGAAATATATGTTGGTAAGCATTCGCTTTAACCAAGTTCATCTTTTATTCTTGACGAAAGTCAAAAGATGATCATGTGAAAATCGCCTTGTAACATCTTACATGATTTGTGTGATACAATCATTTGGTGTAAACTCGGAATGTTTCGTATTGATCATTCGATCACTTGAAAATTTCTTTGGAGCTAATACTTGTGTGAGACATCTATTGTCGTCATCTAAGAATGTTTTAATGATTGAAATGAGAGTTTAGAACATGTAACCATGATTGGATATTGTTTATGGGTGAAAAATATTTCTGTCGGTTTTGGTAATTTGGGTGTGTGGATGAGAAATGAATCTAAACCCTAAACAAATGCACTGCACGGAGTGCTTGTGATTCGAGAAATCAATCTTTGCAAATTCGGCCTAAACCAAGAAATGGCCGTTCCAGACTTGTTTCGGTCACAAAATGAAGGAGATGGGTTGATCTTAGGGAGGAAGCGAAGAAGGTGTTGAGATTGTGGAGGTGTTGGCTGTTTTATGACTTGTATCGAAAGCTAAACCGGCTTGCAGGATGTAAAATATCGCCGGTGTTTGAATACGATTGTATCAACACTTGGTTTTCTGTCTTGTCCATCTTTTCCTTGGAAATAGGAGGAGAACCTATTTATACAAGTCATTAAGCCTAACCCACGTCTCTCATGGGAAGTGGAGGAAGTGGAGTGATGGAGTAGTGGAGTTGTGTGTTAGTGTCACACCTACCGGTCTTGCCCTCTTCTCCGTCATCACTAACCGTCCATGACTTCCGACACGTTCTTGTGATGGTACGTTGTGTGTTGCACGTCAGTAAACCGACGACCAATACCCCGAGTAAGTATCCCCCAGATTCGTGACACGTTTGATGTCTTGAATATGTGGATCGTGGGACCCACGAAAGTAGCATGTGATCTTGATTAAATAACTAAGTTATTTAGGAAGTCGATATTTATGAAATATCGTGTGTATTCTATGCAGGTAACGCATCGAATATATTCAGCATGTGTGAAGCATCGCTGTTTTAAGGATTAACGGAGTAAGTCACGAATTAAGCGTCTTAAAACAGCATCACGTCCAGCCATCTTAGAGTGATCGTTTGGAGGTTGTATGGGCAAACCACGCTTTTGACGATCACTTCATGTGGAAGAGTGGTGGACGATGATCGTGGTGATGCCTTGATGGCCGCCTAACTCCTAACCAGGACTTCTTAACCAAGCTGGTAGAGTTGGACGGACGAGATGATCCGTGACGCTCATATGCGACCGTTGATGAAGTTTTAGGGTTTCGAAGAGGTTCGCAAGCATCACTCTTCAGCTTGGTCGAATCCAAGCATGGGAGACGTTTTTGATAGGACCGACCGGGCATGCGTGTAGACGGCTTGCCGGTGTACACGTCCGTACCTCATTATCCCATGAAAGTGTGATCTAAACCACTCAATTTGTCCGGCAAAGAGGAGCGGATCGAGATTGATTTGCGACAGAAATCCCATGTCGCAAAGGAGTTGAAGACCGCACTTCATGCCTACTTCGGGCACGCGTTTCGAGACGTCCAGCCATGGTTGGCCTTGGTCGATCAGTCAGGCGTGTAGATGGGCCCACGATGATCGTGTTGACATGCTCGGGATCCTTTGAATCTACATCTACACCCTCCATCTATGCTTGCGAAGATGGACGCTCGTGATCGATTAGCGACACATGTAATATGCCGCAAACCCTAATTAGGGTTTTGGATTGGTCGTGTGTACACGACTTCAACCTAACGGTTTGGATCCTCCTTTGGGGAGGCCGACCATGTGGGGGCCACATTGGGTCGGTGGTGAACATGGTGATACCTGACTGACGGTCCTAGGCCTGATCTAAGCCACCCAAACATGCTGGTGAAGTTGGATGGCCGTGATCAATTTGAGACCTTAGTGGAATTTCATGCGACCCTTTAAGCATTACGCCGACCATACTTTGCGCAAACGCACGTTGCTCTATGGATAAGTCAGGAGATGGTCGACCAGGAAGGTAGAGAGGGGGCCCACCGGTGTGCAGGACAAGCTTGTTCGACCGGTCATGGGATAATCCATGCCGTCCAATCATGCCGGTGAAGTTGGACGGCCGTGGCTGGTTTTGAGACTGTCGTTGGCGGTCTTGTGCGCACAAGCTTTTCCAAGCTGCTCCACACCAGCCCAACCATCCTACTTTAGGCTTCGGGTCGGTGGTTATTTGGGAGGCATGGTATGTATTCGACCGACCGCCCAGGCATAAACGGCCCGGGGTGGTCATTAAGGTGGTAGCCTTCTCCGCGAGGATCGTCTAGGATGGTTAAATCATGCGACCAACTTGCGTGGTCGTGATTGTTTTTTTCGAGACTCGATATGGATAGTTCAGATTCAAATATGCTCAATCGGGCTAGTATAACACACCGAGAGATGTATGCTCAATCGGGCTAGTATAATAGACCGAGAGATGTATGTCAATCGGGATAGTATAACACACCGAGAGATGTAGTCAGACGGGGTATTTCGTGCATGCCTCACTATTATCACTTGGAGATTCGTGTTACTCACTGAGAGCAACACTCGGTCGTCATGCCGCACTAATAATGAGAGTTCTCATGAACAACACATGAAATACAAGGCTAGTCATGCATTAATTAATAATGCTATAAATTCCGCAGGGTATATGGGATTGTTGCCACATGCTCCAACCCGGATGAATTTTGTGTATTTAATTCACGTAATCATCGGGATTGTTGCCACATGCTTCATTCTAGGTGAATTAGTAAAGTGAAGATGGTTTTCATCACTTATCGCTGGCTTTATCCTTTGGCAGATGTCGACAAGCATAAATTTGGTTTTACAATTTTAGCCCTAAACTAAAATCCACCATCAACATTAAGTCCCCAGCCTAGCGCAAATGGTTACATTATTGTGGGGTAGGCATTAGATGTTGACAAATAAGGATAAAACTTTTGAGACAAAGTTAGATGTTACTGGAGAGACGGGTCGTCCTGTCCTTGAGCATGTCACGTTCAAAAAGGCGACTGTGCGAGCGTTCCTAACATGATGTCGGTCTTGCCTTGCTTCGATGACAACTTGCTATGCTGCTTCGATCGAACGTGGGACCCGATATGAGCATGCTTGTTCCGAACATGGGCAGCTGTGCATGCTTTGATCAAACGTCACCCCGTTGCACTGTTTGATAGGCATGTGGGCCCGCCTACTTCTCTCAACCGTGGGACTCATCATGCGCCTACTTGATCGAACATGGGGCTTGTTGTGCCTGCTTCGGTTAAACGTGGGTCCACTGCGCGCCTGCTTCGGTCGAACGTGGGACCCGATGTGAACATGTTTGCTTCGAACATGGCGATTTGTGCATGCTTCGATCAAACACGGTCCACCGTGTACATGTTTCAAACGTCGGCCATGTCCACATGCCCTTTGCTTCGCTCGAACGTGGGTCCCACCGCGTGCTTGCTTTGCTCAAAAATGAACCTTGTGTGCTCAAATGTGAATGTGGGTCCTGCAGAGAGCGTTGAAAGCGGCTTTTGGGCGAGCGAGTCTCGAGAGCGTTGAAGCAACTTCTTACGAGGAGAGCCAAACGCCTTTTTCGGAGAGAGAGCATTGAAGCGACCTGTGGAGGGAGTGTTAAGCGCCTTTTTCTCGGAGAGAGTGTCGAAGCAAGCTTCTTCAGAGAGAGCATTGAAGCGACTTCCTCTTGATTTGATTTACACTTGCGAATTACATGCTTCTTGATTGACCGTGTTGAAGAAGTCACGGTGACGGTGAAGGAACTTCATGCCGAGCCTCGGCCCCCAATCGTGATTTACATGGTTCTATCTTGTATGGTCGGTGGGTTTACCATAATAAAGATATCGCCATCTCTCCTCCGTGACTCTATTACTTCTCCGTGGGAAAATAAAATATGCATAAGTTCGAATTACCTCTGTCCGTAGTGGTTTGTTGCTATGGTGAAGCTTGAACAACGGTTCTTAGCTGCAGCTGTGATCAGAGGAGACTGGAAGGAAAAGGGCTGTAGTTGCAGGAATTCCCACAATATATCCCTCACAAGAATTCATAATAATCAACGCATCTTTAAGATCAATAATCACACATTTTATTCATTGAGTTAGAAATTTTACAAGAAGAAAATGAAATCAAGAATACAACTGCTATTCTAAACTTTCTCTCTCCTCAAAATTTTCTCTCCACTCTAAAAAGATCTCTCCCACCTTAAGCCTATTCGCTCATTATATGGATATTACATAGTGGATGACAAACTAAGTCTTGCTCTTTATTTTCGGATCTGGCTTTCGATATTCTCGCAAGCATACAAATGTTAAATCTCGCAACACTCCTAAATCTCGCTAGGTCTCTACATCTTTCTCGTGTTTAGGTTGTCGTCATTTGTTGTGTCATTTCTATAACCAATATGCGATATCTTCGTAGTGTGTTGTTCAAAGATTTCGCAAAGGTATTGATGTTGCGATATTTTGATCCTACATCTTGCCTCTTCTCATGTCTTCTCTGCGAAGAAGAGAATGATATGAGAACTATTGTTTCAAAATGCCGCAACTGCTCATTTCTTTCCTTAAGTTTTCTACCGACAAGCTTCCATGAATTAAGCATAACCGCTTACACGTGTTAAATATTCCCTTATCTACCTCAAGACATTCAATGCTAACCTGTCATCACTTTCTTGTCTATTTAAGAAGAGATCTATCATAGAAATAATTTCTTTCTTTTACTTCGGCTTCTTCATCTCCACATTCTCTGTGAATCTTTATTGTCTGCAACTTTTTACGGATTCATCTTTCTGCTATTGTTCTTATGGATTCATCATGGTTTGTTGATTTTGCTGAAACCATCTTCTCAAAATTGATCTCATCTACTTAAATTGTCTTATTTGATTTTGTTCATCTTTATGCAATTCCCATCAAGTTTCTTTTATTTGAGAAAAGTACCTCTAGCACCAAATTTACGGTCCAAAACCCTAATATTCCCAAGGGTTCACAACAAAAAGTCACCGTAAACAAAAGAAAGCATGTGAATAGCAAGGTAATAAGAAACACTATTCTTTTAGTAACAATATTGTTGCCTCTGTTTCTTATTTGAATTGTGATTCGCAGGGTGATGAAAATGTTGATAAATCCCGCAAAAGATCTCGCCACCATAAAAATGTTGAAACTTCCGTCCCATTTCCTATGTTTAAGCCTTCAATATCTCCTGTAATATCTTCGCAAGCGGAATCCTTACTTCTTGTTCACGAAGGTATCGCCACAGAATTCTCCCCCGTAACTGTGTAGTTGAAATTCCTTTTAATAACCCTGCTGCGAACGAACCCTTCTCTTCTTATGCTGTTAATACCTCCCATCTTGACACTACCTCAACCCCAGTCATTAATCTTCCTCAAATTTCATCTTTGAATGACACATCTATAGCAAAGGATGATTCAATTCCCCAATCTTCTGTCATCACCACTTCTCCATCCGAATCTCTCCCTTTTACTAAAGAAACTTTGGAAGGAATAGACATTGCTTTCAAGGTTTTATCAGATGTTCTGAATGATGTCAAGAAATCTTCCGTTGATCCTATCAAATCTGGTGTCTGCGAAATTTTGAGTAAGTATTTTGGTTCTGACAGAATGATTTCGCAAACATCCTTAGAGGAAGAAGTTGAAACTTTGAAGAAGAATCTCCAAGCCATGACCTTGAAATGTGACACTCTTCATCTTGAAAATCAAAAAGCTTCGAATGTCTCACTAGATCGTGACAATCTTCGCAAGAAGAACGAAGAATTAAAAGGTACAACATTTTTTTTTAAATCCCTTGTTCGCCCTTTAAGTTTTAAACCAGAAACGAATAATGGAGAGATATCAGTTTGAATCCATCGTCGAAGAAGACCATGTGGATAGAGATGCTTGGATGAATCAACATAACCAATTAGATAACCTTCATATATACTATGTTGATCAAATAGATAATCTTACCGAGGAGAATACTCAATTAATCCGAAGAATGAACTTATTACGAGTGAATTATCTCGCCTCTCTTATTCTTTGACTAAAGCTAATTTGGAGTTGGAAACTTTATCAGATGAGAATAAAACCCTATCTCAAGAAAAGCGAATTCTTTTAAATAAGGTGGCGATCTCTTCGCAAGAACTTAACATTTGCCAAAAAGTATGTAATGATCAAGAACGATCTCTCTGCTCATTGAGAAATAAACTCAAAGAAGTAACCGAATCATCTCTCACGAGAGAGATAAACTTATTCAAGGTAGAATAACTTTAAGTATAAAGGCAAGTCAACTCAAAGATCAATACTCCAAGCTAGAAGAATCTTATACTTCTATTGCGAAGGAAAACACCTTACTCATTTCTAACGAAAAGAATCTTCGATCTCGCCTGAAAGGTTTAGTTGGAGATAAGTTTGACGATGCAATGGACCACTTGGAGAATAGTTGCTTGGCTTTAACCCAATATCTTATCTCGTAAAAGGAAGGTAGACATAAAATTTGACTGCCTCAACCATTTTTTATTTGTTAAGTCTTTTTATGATATCTGCCTTGCGAATTCTTCGCCTGAATAATTCTCTGTATTCTTTCTTTTCGCAGAATCTGAGAAAAATCTTCGTTCCTCCATTTCTGTTTTGGAATCTGGTTATGCCAAGATTCCCAAAGAGAATGCATTACTTGCCTCTACCCTTGCTCGTTCTCGCGATCGGGCAGAAAGAAGATTTGATTATATTGCTTATTCCAAAGATATACAAAGTAGGAATCATCGAAATCACTCCTTCTCCAAGTTCATCTCAGGGCTGAAGTTCTTGTGAATGATATCTTGTTGTCCAAATCTCTTCCTCCTATACCTGTCGAACCTTTGGAAGTAGATGACGATGAAGTTCCTTGTTCTCCTGATAGCGATTATGATTATGAAGGTTGCGAAGATCTCGCAAATGAAGAAGAAGTTCCTCCTAATGATGCAACCGTTGATGATAACCCAAATGAAGAAGAAACTAGAGTAAACCAGAATGAAGGGAGAACTGGCGAAAGTGTAAAAGCTGGCGAAAGTGATAAAATTGGTGAAGAACGTCCATTATCTCCGTCTGGCGAAAAAATTGATGAAAATATTTCATCTTCTCCTGGAAAAAGTAATCTTGAAGCTTGAATTTCTTATGTAATTTTACTTCTTTAGGTTGCTTCATCTTTATAACTTATTGCAAATGGTGTACTTCAGTCAACTTTGAAATGTATTTACTCTTTTATTATTGTGCTTACTAGCGAGAAAGATAATGTTTTTTGTTTAATAATTCCCATACTGTCTTTCATTATCTTTCTTGCGATGAATGATCTGCATAAGTAATAATTAATTCTTATAAATTTTTTGTTGCATCATGTGATCTTATTTTGCCTTCCTAGTTAAAGGTCTATTTTGCCACCTCTTGTCATTGCGACAAAATCGCAGGACGTCCTTACATTTTCATGTAAAAACCCATTGATCTTGCCTTAACTCTCTCTTTTTATTGCGACAATATGGCAGGCCTAAAAATTCTCGCGAAAATAAAGCCCCATGACATTGCCGTCTTGCGACGAGATCGTAGGATGTCCTTACACTTTCATGTACTGACCCATTGATCTCGCCTTATCTTTCTCTTTTGTATTATTGCCTCTTCAGGATTGTCGCACAAATATGACGAGCCTAGATTTTCTTGCGAAAATAAAGCCTCATGACATTTGCGTCTTAAGACACTTATCAGCTCCCTAATGGAGGGTGCCGCCCTTATCTTCCCCCTGGTTGCTGATAGGTGTAGAATACACCGTATTTACTATCTAGTAGTTACGCTTTCTTTGTTATTTTTCTTGTGAATTATGTACTTTACGTGTGTTTTTGTGTTATTAGTACTCTGGAGTCGCACGGAGGAAAAGAAGAAGAAATTGTCCAATTTGAGAAAAAGGGCGAAATTGTCATCTCATAGGCAAATGATATATGGAGCTGACCCAAGGTTAAGGGACAACCCTCTTGGAGAAATATTAAATGACAGCCAGCAAATGTTAAGGGGCTGCCAGCTGGGTAGCCCTTATCAAGGTGACTGACACTGGATATAACCCTACTCCCATAACCCCTTATCTGCCGATCCCCGGGTGGCTATATCCACCATCATTTTCTTACAAAACGAACCAAAATTTCGTAGAAAATAAATTCTCAATCATTATCATTTTTCAACTCGAGAGAAACACGGGGCTTAATTTCGGTGGTAGCTCAGGTGAAAATGGAGAGGTAGAGTGAGATATGGCGGTTGTCCTGGAGTTCAGAGACGAAAGAAGAAGAAGTGATTAATGGCATGAAGTTGGATGAGAGCTGGGTTTCATATGGAATTTAGGTTAGGGTTCTTGCTGTGAAGAAATTGATGTGAGAATCAAAGATGGGACGGTCCTGTAATTTGAAGAGAGGAATCAGAGAATGGGTCTCGGGTGAATTCAAGTCTGGTTGAGTTGCGGCCATGAACGGAAAGTGGATCTCAGATTTGAACTCGGATTGAAGGATGGTGCTGATGCAAAATCAGAGATGGCTTTGATTGATTTGTGAAGAAACTTGGGAAGGAAAGCTAGGGTTTCTGAAGCCAAGATCGAATGAGACAATGTTGTGGAGATGTGGCAGTTCAGGGTTCTGGTGGTGATGCTGTTGGTCTTGAGATGTTGCAGGTGGAGCTGATGTTGGTGCTGCAGTGGTGGTTTGTGTGGGTATGAGCTGCAATTGAGCTGGAGCAGTGGCCTGAGATGGAGTGGAAGACTCAGGAGATTATGGTGTTGTCGAGCTCAAGAGAAGGAGAAGATTTTGATGGTGTTGCTGGCATTGAGGTTACAGGGAAGAGCAGTCATGAGCAGTGGTGAAGCGTGAACCTGAGAAGATGTTGATGCTGCTGATGATACAAGGGATTGGAAAATGGAGGTTGCAAGTGCACATGGAGTTGAGCTGGATGTTATGAGTTGTTTGTGTTGAAATTAAATCTACGTAAAGGCTGGAATGATAATGAATTGTCTTTGTGTATTGCGGTGCAGTGAAGAGATGCTGTGGATGACTATACCTGAATGAATTATGTGTTGCCAATGGCAGTGAAGAGTTTGACCTGCAGGTGCATGAAATGGGTGTTCTTGGATGTGTTGGTACAGGTGTGCTATGTTGTTCAAACTGCAGACTAGACCAGCAAGCAAAGACTTGGGCAAGTACTATGTGGATGCCGTTGCATTTGAAGTTGCAGGTGTTGTATGCTTGGGGGTTTCTTGACCTGTTGGTTCGCAGTGCAAGTAGTGGTTGCAACTCAGGAGGTGCAAGTGGTTGCAGCTGTTGGCCTGACAATGCTTGAGCTATTGGGGTTGTTAGATATTGGAGCCAAGAGGATGAAGTGATGGAATGTGGAGCAGCAAGGCTAAGCTAGTGTTGGTCTGAACCTGGTGGTTTGCAGTGGCAGTGGCAGCTATATGTTGTGTTAGGTGGTGGTAATGGCTAGGCCAAAGTAGAGTGGAGCTGTTGTTCTCAAAATATAAATCGAGTGGAATCGAGTGGTCGAGGTTTATGACTCAGGTGAATGATGTGCATCAATTGGTGTTGGCTGAGAAAATGTGCTTGAAATGGTGGATTCTGTTGCTTGTGAATCATGATTTGGTGTTGCACTGGCTAAGTTCAGATGGAGTCAGAGTAGTGTTGCAGCTGGCTAAGCTGCTGGTAAGTGGCAATGGGTCAGTTAATCTTGCTTGCCGTGGATTGCGATGGCTCTCAATTGGATCTTCTTTGGTGGCTCGGGCAAAAGAAAGGTGGAACTGGTGATGGTCCATAGGCATTGCAGATGGTTTTAATTGTGCAGAGATGGCTTAATGGAGATTGCAGGATGAATGTAGCTGTGGTTGATGAATGTGCTGTAGCTGTGGCTGATGAATTTTGGAGATGGCTTAATGAATGGGGGGAGAAGCTGTAGCTGTGGATGCTGATGAATGTGCTGCAGCTGGTTGTGAAATATGCTTTGCAGGATAGGGAAGAGTATTTTAGTATGTTGCTTTGAATTGAAAGGATATACCACTAGTGATAGTTGAGCCTGGACTCATTGCAGTGATGGGTGTGTAAACTCAGGTGGTCTGGCACTGATGATAGAGATTACAGGGACTGAGGCTCAGATGTTTGAATGAATGGAGTAGCAGTTGAGTTGAAGCTGGAGGATTTGAGGCATTGCAGGTTGTAGTGCAATTACAGCTGAGTTTTAGAAGTAACAGGGAAGTGTGCTGGCCATTATGGCTGGGATGAAATGACTAATGCACCATCCTGGTGCAACACAAGAGTGTGGCCTAGCAATTTGTTGAGATGCAGATGCATTGGCAGAATGGCTTACAAAGAATGAGAAGCTGTGTTGAGATTGTGGTGTATTATTTTTTTGGATGTGAGAGCTGCAGAAGTGGAGTTGCAACTGTGAAGATGCATGGCCATCACGGCAGGATGCACAAGGATTGTGCATCACAAGTGCAGGCCTGTGCATTAGCCTTGGCAAGTCAGCCCAGTCAGCTAGACTACATCTGACTACACCCTGACTCTCCCTGACTCGGTTTGACTCGGTCTGACCGAGCTGACCCGTTGACCCGAACGTTTTGACCCGGTTGACCGGTGACCGGGCGGACTTTGCCGGTCACCTGAGACGTTTTCCAAAAACTTTTCCGGCCGTTTCGCCACAATACCATTTTCCTGACAAATTTTGGGTCATATTTTCTACATGGGTTTCTCCTTCTTATGGGCTTGGTGGATTTTCATCTAATGAACTTTGAAGACTAGACCTAATTTTAGAAGTTGGAGAAAAGCTATAAAGGGAAGGTCTTCTACAACTTATAATATATCTTTTTTCTTGGAATTTTGGAGAGCCGTTTTTGTTTACGCTTCTAGGGTTTGCTTTTGTTCTTCTTCTTCATTATTTTATTATTGAATATTGATTATGATGAACTCCATAGCTATGAGTAGCTAAACATCTTATTGGTTATGGGATAAAAGTTGATTTCTCAACATGCTTTTGATTCAATGAATTAGTTTTGTCTCGCAATTATTGTTGGTGATTCACAATTAATAGTGTTATAAGATTTGAAAACTTGTTAGGTTGAGTCCGGAATCAATCCGATTTGTGTTCATCTCTAGAGCTATATTAGGGTTTTCAATACGAAAAAGTTGTTTATCCCTGATTCTAAGTAGCATAATTGTGGTTAGTGCTTGTAGTGATATATCCTACTAGTCACAAGTGAATCATAACTTTTGTTAAAACGTTTAGTGCTTTTACACATTCGTTTGCATTGATGAGTCTTATTCCATAAATCTTAATGCTTTTAGGGAGTTAAACTTAATTGTGCTTTTACACTTTAGGTTGCTTTCTACGAAGAATTCACATATGCATCTTTTAATGTGGTTGTGATGAAAACAGGGAATTAACGGGTTATACTTGCGATCAAGGTATCCTAGGACTTTTAATAAATACGAGATTAAAATACCAATTCTAATCATTGATGAAAATACATGTTTGTGAATGATACTATCCCATGACCAATATCTTCTCCTTATTGATAATTCCAATTATTTACTTTGCTTTCAATTATTTTTATTTGCTTAGATACAACAAACATACCCTGGGTTACTTTAGAAACTGAAATTTTATAACAACGAAAGCCTCTCTGTGGATACGAACTCTTTCTTATCGCATACTATATTTATATCTAGTTGATTGAGAAAGTGAAATTATATTTGACGGATTGACAACCGACCAAATTTTGGCGCCGTTCTTGAACGAACCTTAGTCACCCGCGTGACAGGCGGGAATACTTACCACTATACTACATGGAAGTGTCACAACATGAAATGGGCTGAAGAAACTCTTTTAGAGAGATATTTTCCTGCATCCAAGACTACTCAAATTCGCAAGGAGATTTGTGGGATGAAGCAAAATGTGAGAGAATCCTTATATGAATGTTGGGAACGATACAAGAGATTGGTTGGAAGCTGTCCTCACCACCAATTCAGTGATGCGATGATTATCCAATACTTCTATGAAGGACTCCAATCAAGTGATAGGAATCTTATTGAAGCCGCGGGTGGTGGTGCACTAGTGAACAAGACGGTGGCACAAGCTAGAGAGTTGATTGAAAACATGGCAAATAACTCACAACAATTCTTAAGTCGTGGTTCGGATGTGATTCTAAGAAGGGTGAGTGAAGTGAGCGAGGTGGAGGAACTTCGTCAACAAATGGGTAACATGACAGCAATGTTGCAACAAGTTGCATCCGCGATTATACCAAATTCTCCTCAATCTTATGAAGACGAGCAAGCTAATGCGATCTTTCCAAA
This sequence comes from Papaver armeniacum, assembly GCA_023531295.1. NCBI lineage: Eukaryota > Viridiplantae > Streptophyta > Magnoliopsida > Ranunculales > Papaveraceae > Papaver > Papaver armeniacum. The sequence continues at coordinate 46,898 of JAJJWW010012868.1, read as the reverse complement.
TCAACCAAGACGGTATGATCCCTACTCCAACACTTACAATCCGAGATGGAGAGATCACCCCAATTTTAGCTATGCCAACAAGCAAGGTGCCATTCAACAACCTACTTTCAACCGTCCGAGTGGATTTCAACCACAACAACAACAATTTCAGCAACCTCAAGTACAACAATCAATGCAAAATCAAGGTGCTGATATTGATTCAAAGCTTCAAACAATGATGCAAGGTATTTCCACCATGTTCAAAGAAAGTCAACAAGAGACTAAGACAGCTATTAAGGAGTTGCAAACACAAATGGGCTCCATGGCTATTGAGTTGAACCAATTGAAGGCGCAAAATAGTGGGAAACTCCCTTCTCAACCTATTAACCTAAAAGAGGGTGTCAATGCTATTACGTTGAGAAGTGGTACACAACTTGTGCAACCCGGTTACTTGATTCGGGCAAGGTGGACACACCCAAGGAACCTGTTTTGGAAGAGAATAATGAGGATTCTCCCCAAACTTCGAGGTACCTATTCCCGACTCTAAAACTCTGGTTTCTACTTATGTTCCTCCTCTACCTTTCCTCGCAGATTTGCAAGTTCTAAGAAGGCGGAACTAGAAAAGGAGATTTTAGACGTTCTAAAAAGATCCATGTGAACATACTACTCATTGATGCTATCAAGCAAGTTCCAAAGTATGCAAAGGTGTTGAAGGACTTGTGTACCAACAAACAAAGGCTCAAAGGTAATGAAGTGCTTAGTGTGGGGGAGAATGCTTCGGCAATCTTACAACACAAACTCCCACTTAAGTGCAAGGATCCTGGGTAGTTTTGACATTCCCGTCATTAATTGGTAACACAACATTTAACAAAGCTATGTTGGACTTAGGTGCTTCCGTTAATGTTATGCCTGCGTCAATGTATAATTCACTTGATCTTGGTCCTCTTAAAAGGCTGAAATTGTATTACAATTAGCCGATCGCTCTAATGTCTACCCAATGGGTATTGTTGAGGATGTTCTTGTGCAGGTTAATCAACTTGTATTTCCAGCGGACTTTTGTGTGTTAGAGATGGATGAAGGTTCACCGGACTCGTCTCTTCCATTGCTTCTTGGGCGTCCCTTCATGAAAACGGCGAAAACCATTATTGATGTGGATAAGGGAACGCTAACTATGGAGTTTGATGGAGAAATAATACGTTTCAACATTTTCGAGACGATGAGATATCCTAGCGATGTCCACTCTGTTTCTCCATTGATGTGATGGATACATTGGCACAACAAATGTTTGAATTAAACGGTGATGATGCTTTGGAAACCGTGTTAACTACATCCATAGATAATGGTGTAGAGTGTGGTAATGAAGTCAAGGAAGCTCTTGGTGATCTTAATTCACTACAAGAATGCCCGAAAACTCATAATATCTCTTTTATTTCTTTACCATGCAAGTGATGAAAGCTTGTACCTTCAATTATTAAATCTCCGATTTTAGAATTGAAACCTCTTCCGATCACCTAAAGTACTTGTACTTGGGTGATAATGAAGAGTTACCGGTGATTGTTTCTAACAAGCTTAGTGATTTACATGAGCAAAAACTTCTAAGGGTGCTAAGGAAGTACAAGACGGCCATAGGATGGACAATTGCCGATATCAAGGGTATTAGCCTCGCCGCTTGTATGCACAAAATTCGTTTGGAGGATGATGCAAAGCCTAAAAGGGAAGCGCAACGTCGTTTGAATCCTCCCATGATGGAAGTTGTGAAAAAGGAGATACTCAAGCTTTTGGAAGTGGGTGTTATCTACCCCATATCCGATAGCAAGTGGGTAAGCCCTAGTACAAGTAGTACCAAAGAAATCGGGTGTGACGGTGGTGGAGAATGATAAGAATGAACTTGTACCAACTCGTGTGCAAACCGGTTGGAGGGTTTGTATTGATTATAGAAAATTGAATGCCACCACTAGAAAAGATCAATTTCCTTTACCTTTTATTGATCAAATGCTTGAACGTTTAGCTGGACACTCTTACTATTGCTTTCTTGATGGCTATTCATGTTATAATCAGATTGTGATAGCGCCGGAGGACCAAGAAAAAACCACTTTCACTTGTCCTTTCGGTACTTTTGCTTATAGAAGGATGCCTTTAGTCTTATGCAATGCTCCAGCTACCTTTCAAAGGTGTATGGTAAGTATCTTTTCGGAATATGTTGAAAACATAATCGAAGTGTTCATGGATGACTTTAGTGTCTTTGGTGATTCTTTTGACCTTTGCTTGAACAATTTGTCTCTAATCCTTGAACGATGTGTTGAAACAAATCTTGTGCTAAATTGGGAGAAGTGCCATTTCATGGTAACTCGTGGCATAGTTTTAGGCCATATAATATCTTCTAAAGGCTTGGAAGTCGATAAATCTAAGATAGACCTTATTCGTGCTCTAACCCCTCCTACTACGATGAGGGAGATACGTTCTTTTCTTGGTCATGCAGGTTTTTATCGTAGGTTCATCAAGGACTTTTCCAAGATAGCATCACCACTTTGTAACTTATTGCAAAAAGATGTGGTTTTTAACTTCGATGAGAAATGTATGGCGGCATTCAATCGTTTGAAAGAACTTTGATTTCAGCCCCTATCATTAAACCACCGGATTGGAGTAAGCCGTTTGAGCTCATGTGTGATGCTAGTGATTATGCGGTTGGTGCGGTGCTTGGGCAACGTGTGGGGAAGCTTCCTCATGCTATTTATTATGCTTCTAGAACGTTAAATGAGGCCCAAAAAAACTACACAACCACTGAAAAAGAGTTATTATCTATTGTTTTTGCTTTGAAAAAGTTTCGCTCTTATCTAATTGGTACAAAAGTTGTTGTCTTTTCTGATCATGCAGCACTTAGATACTTGCTTACAAAGAAAGAGGCGAAACCGAGGCTCATACGATGGATTTTACTCTTGCAAGAGTTTGATATTGAAATCAAAGACAAGAAAGGAATTGAGAACACCGTTGCGATCACTTGAGCCGACTTGCTGTGGACAAGGAGACTATCCCGTTGCGTGAAAGTTTCCCGGACGAGCAACTTTTCTCAATTGCCTTTAGAGAACCATGGTATGCCGATATTGTCAATTACTTAGTTTCTAAGCAAATCCCAAAGAACTTGTCTCGTCTTTGAGAGGAAAAACTTAAGAGGTTAGGGAACCAATACATATGGGATGATCCATACTTATGGAAACATGGTAGTGACCAAGTAATACGAAGGTGCGTGCCCGATTCCGAATTTAACTCTATCTTGTCTTTTTGTCACTCTTATGCTTGCGGAGGACATTTTGTGAGTAAGAGAACCGCACACAAGGTACTTGAAATTGGTTTTTATTGTCCAACTTTGTTTAAGGATGCACATATATTTTGTACAACTTGTGATAGGTGCCAAAGAAACGGCAATCTAGGTGCCCGAAATCAAATGCCACAAACTTATATTCAATTTATTGAAGTTTTTGATGTATGGGGTATTGATTTTATGGGGCCTTTTGTCAACTCCCATGGGAATTTTTATATCTTACTTGCGGTTGATTATGTCTCGAAATGGGTGGAAGCTAAAGCCACCCCTACTAATGATTCTAAAGTGGTTTCAGATTTTGTGCAAGCTAATATTTTTGCAAGGTTTGGAATTCCAAGATCCATAATTAGCGATGGGGGTTCTCACTTCAAAAACAGGATTTTACAAAGCTTGTTGTCGAAGTACAATGTGTCGCACAAGATTGCAACACCTTATCATCCCCAAACCAATGGACAAGCCGAGGTGTCTAACCGGGAGGTGAAATCTATTCTAGAAAAGACGGTGAACCCAACAAGGAAAGATTGGAGCATGCGACTTAATGATGCTTTGTGGGCGTATAGAACCGCATATAAAACACCTATTGGAATGTCTCCTTTTAGGCTTGTGTATGGTAAACCTTGTCACTTACCCGTGGAAATTGAGCATAAGGCGTTTTGGGCTATTAAACAATGCAACATGGAGATGGATGGGGCTGGAAAGCAAAGGAAGTTACAACTCCAAGAGCTAGAGGAGCTTCGCAATGATGCATTTGAAAGTTCGCAGATTTACAAAGAAAAGACGAAAGCATTCCATGATAACATGATTTCTAGGAAACAATTTTGCATTGGGCGAAAGTGCTTTTGTTTAATTCTCGCTTGCAATTATTTCGGGTAAATTAAGGTCACGATGGATCGGACCTTTTATTGTTACTAATGTGTTTTCTCATGGTGCGGTGGAAATTCGTAGCATAGCTACGGGAAAGAACTTAAAGTTAATGGGCACCTAGGTTGAAACCATATTATGAGAATTTCACTTCCGAAGTGGTGGAAGGAGTTAACTTTGTGGATGTGCTCCTCCGGAGGAGTCATAGAAAGCAAGGAGATAGTCGGGCCGACGACTTTAAACCAAACGCTAATTGGGAGGCAACCCAAAGGATGAGTATTTCTTGTCTTGTATTTATTTCTTTTCTTGTTTTTAGTTTTTCTTGTTTTGTTTTCTTTATTTTTTTGATTTCTTGTTAGGATTTCCCACCTTGACTTACTCTGGACGATTCAATTTACATTGAGGACAATGTAAAGTTTAAGTGTGGGGGAGTGGTTTAAGTTGTAAATTTTTGCAATTTTTCAACTTTTTTGTAAACTAGTGAATAAGAAAACTCCAACTTGTAGTTAGTTTAGAGTCACATAGTATACATGTCGCTAAGATTACATCGAGAATCTCACAATAGTGACTGAACTTAGAGATGACAGAGAACATGATCGGTTTTCTTAATTGTATGAGAGTTAAAGTTGGATTTAACCATGCCAGTGGCAAATAAGATGCAGACTGAATTCGGTATTAGAACAGTGATCCCTTATAGTGGAGACTACCCATGTTACATAATGTGAGGCACCAACCTTCAATTCTTTGTACCTGTCTAAATTGTGCTTTTAGAGTGTGTGTCACCGTACGTAAATTCCGGGCAGAATGGTGAGCTGTCCAATTTCCCACCATAGAAGCACTATTTTGATCTCTTGAGTGCTATTTTTATCAACCATGTTGGTGACATCGAATTGCTAACTTACATACCACTTGTGATCTTGTTCGCAGTTAGCACCATCCATCTTATCTCTCTCTACACCAACAGGTCCATAGAAACACCATCATCATCAACAAGAGGAGCATCACAAATTCGAAGGAAAGTTGAACACGTTCGAGGTTTACAAACAATGGTATAAAATGGGCAGATTTCAGATTCAAGTAAAGCAACAAAACAGGATGAGAATTCGAGAAGTCTATGATATCAAGACATATAAGTTGTGAAGATTCAAGCGGTAAAGTACTTACACCATGGCATTGTACTTACATTTTTTATTTTTTATTTTTGTATTTCACTTTCTCTTGTCTTGAAAAAAAAAAAAAAAAAAAAAAATATTTATTTTGGTTTTGTATAATTTGTTTTTATTTTTGTATTCTTTCAATAAAGCCTATGGAAAGAAGGAATATCTATAATGAAGTTTCAAGCGACAAGGAATTTGAGGAAAGAATCATATTGTCAAGATTCTACGAAGTTCGAGAGTTATCATCAAGAGTTGAAGACCGAAGACGAAGATGAAGACACCGATAGAAGACCGAAGACGTTTCTATGGATGTTTGTGAGAGTGGTGCTAGCTGCACGCCAAACGGATACACGGTAGTAAGCATATTCCCACCTTCGTTAAATGGTTGATTTCCTTTCGAAGAGATCGTCAGAAAAATGGGTTTTCAAAAATATATAAAAGATGTGGGTTTTCAAAATATTTCGGAGGGTTTTGCCTTCCTACCATTCAACGTGTCGCACGATTCTCTCTTCATTCCAACCTGGACACATGTGTGACCCATAAAAAGCTGTTTATTATTGAGAGCAATATCATAAAACCCTTTTCTTGTGAGGCGAGTCGAGACTTTTGATCACTCCGAACCCGAATTTTAGTCGAGAAGGGATGGTTATTTCTCTCTCAACTTTTAAGAATGAGATTGTGTTCATTTATGTGTCTAACTTCTTATGACTAGTGTGCAGAATCTCTATGTCTTCTCAAATAGCGTTGGATACTATCATTACGGAGAACTAGTAAGTTGGAAATATAGGTTTTGTGGGTAAATCTCTAGTAAACCCTCACGATACTATAACTCGTCCACTAGGGACACCTAGGGGTTTAAAGGCTTGTTATTTATGCTAAAAGTGACCGTAGCCTCGACGACACGGAGTTGTTGTATTTTATTGTTTTGTTTGATTTGCTCGAGGACTAGCAAAGTCTAAGTGTGGGGGAATCTAATAGGTGTAGAATACACCGTATTTACTATCTAGTAGATACGCTTTCTTTGCCATTTTTCTTGTGAATTATGTACTTTACGTGTGTTTTTGTGTTATTAGTACTCTGGAGTCGCACGGAGGAAAAGAAGAAGAAATTGTCCAATTTGAGAAAAAAGGGCGAAATTGTCATCTCATAGGCAAATGATATATGGAGCTGACCCAAGGTTAAGGGACAACCCTCTTGGAGAAATATTAAATGACAGCCAGCAAATGTTAAGGGGTTGCCAGCTGGGTAGCCCTTATCAAGGTGACTGACACTGGATATACCCCTACTCCCATAACCCCTTATCTGCCAGTCCTGGGTGGCTATATCCACCATCATTTTCTTACAACAGAACCAAAATTTCAGAGAAAATAAATTCTCAATCATTATCATTTTTCAACTCGAGAGAAACAGGGGCGGCTTAATTTCGGTGGTAGCTCAGGTGAAAATGGAGAGGTAGAGTGAGATATGGAGGTTGTCCTGGAGTTCAGAGACGAAAGAAGAAGAAGTGATTAATGGCATGAAGTTGGATGAGAGCTGGGTTTCATATGGAATTTAGGTTAGGGTTCTTGCTGTGAAGAAATTGATGTGAGAATCAAAGATGGGACGGTCCTGTAATTTGAAGAGAGGAATCAGAGAATGGGTCTCGGGTGAATTCAAGTCTGGTTGAGTTGCGGCCATGAACGGAAAGTGGATCTCAGATTTGAACTCAGATTGAAGGATGGTGCTGATGCAAAATCAGAGATGGCTTTGATTGATTTGTGAAGAAACTTGGGAAGGAAAGCTAGGGTTTCAATCCAAGATCGAATGAGACAATGTTGTGAAGATGTGGCGATTCAGGGTTCTGGTGGTGATGCTGTTGGTCTTGAGATGTTGCAGGTGGAGCTGATGTTGGTGCTGCAGTGGTGGTTTGTGTGGGTATGAGCTGCAATTGAGCTGGAGCAGTGGCCTGAGATGGAGTGGAAGACTCAGGAGATTATGGTGTTGTCGAGCTCAAGAGAAGGAGAAGATTTTGATGGTGTTCTTTGGCATTGAGGTTACTGAGGAAGAGCAAGTCATGAGCAGTGGTGAAGCGTGAACCTGAGAAGATGTTGATGCTGCTGATGATACAAGGGATTGGCAAATGGAGGTTGCAAGTGCACATGGAGTTGAGCTGGATGTTATGAGTTGTTTGTGTTGAAATTAAAGCTACAGAAAGGCTGGAATGATAATGAATTGTGATGTGTATTGCAGTGCAGGTGAAGAGATGCTGTGGATGACTATACCTGAATGAATTATGTGTTGCCAATGGCAGTGAAGAGTTTGACCTGCAGGTGCATGAAATGGGTGTTCTTGGATGTGTTGGTCTGTGTGTGCTATGTTGTTCAAACTGCAGACTAGACCAGCAAGCAAGCACCGTGGGAAAGTACTATGTGGATGCTTTGTTGCATTTGAAGTTGCAGTGTTGTATGCTTGGGGTTTCTTGACTGTTGGTTCGCAAAGTGCAAGTAGTGGTTGCAACTCGGGAGGTGCAAGTGGTTGCAGCTGTTGGCCTGACAATGCTTGAGCTATTGGGGTTGTTAGATATTGGAGCCAAGAGGATGAAGTGATGGAATGTGGAGCAGCAAAGGCTAAGCTAGTGTTGGTCTGAACCTAGTGGTTTGCAGTGGCAGTGGCAGCTATATGTTGTGTTAGGTGGTGGTAATGGCTAGGCCAAAGTAGAGTGGAGCTGTTGTTCTCAAAATATAAATCAGGGAATTGAGCTGGTCAGAGGTTTATGACTCAGGTGAATGATGTGCAGCAATTGGTGTTGGCTGAGAAACTGTGCTTGAAATGGTGGATTCTGTTGCTTGTGAATCATGATTTGGTGCTGCACTGGCTAAGTTCAGATGGAGTCAGAGTAGTGTTGCAGCTGGCTAAGCTGCTGGTAAGTGGCAATGGGCTGTTAATGCTGCTTGCCAGGGATTGCAGTGGCTCTGCAATTGGAGCTTGCTGGTGGCTCAGGGCAAGAAAGGTGGAACTGGTGATGGTCCATAGGCATTGCAGATGGTTTTAATTGTGCAGAGATGGCTTAATGGAGATTGCAGGATGAATGTAGCTGTGGTTGATGAATGTGCTGTAGCTGTGGCTGATGAATTTTGGAGATGGCTTAATGAATGGGGGGAGAAGCTGTAGCTGCGGATGCTGATGAATGTGCTGCAGCTGGTTGTGAAATATGCTTTGCAGGATAGGGAAGAGTATTTTAGTATGTTGCTTTGAATTGAAAGGATATACCACTGGTGATAGTTGAGCCTGGACTGTTGCAGTGATGGGTGTGTAAACTCAGGTGGTCTGGCACTGATGATAGAGATTACAGGGACTGAGGCTCAGATGTTTGAATGAATGGAATAGCAGTTGAGTTGAAGCTGGAGGATTTGAGGCATTGCAGGTTGTAGTGCAATTACAGCTGAGTTTTAGAAGTAACAGGGAAGTGTGCTGGCCATTATGGCTGGGATGAAATGACTAATGCACCATCCTGGTGCAACACAAGAGTGTGGCCTAGCAATTTGTTGAGATGCAGATGCATTGGCAGAATGGCTTACAAAGAATGAGAAGCTGTGTTGAGATTGTGGTGTATTATTTTTTTGGATGTGAGAGCTGCAGAAGTGGAGTTGCAACTGTGAAGATACATGGCCATCAGGGCAGGATGCACAAGGATTGTGCATCACAAGTGCAGGCCTGTGCATTAGCCTTGGCAAGTCAGCCCAGTCAGCTAGACTACATCTGACAACACCTGACTCTCCCTGACTCGGTTTTACTCGGTCTGACCGAGCTGACCCGTTGACCCGAACGTTTTGACCCGGTTGACCGGTGACCGGGCGGACTTTGCCGGTCACCTGAGACGTTTTCCGACGACTTTTCCGGCATTTTCCGGCCACAATACCAGTTTTCCGGCGACAAATTTTGGGTCATATTTTCTACATGGGTTTCTCCTTCTTATGGGCTTGGTGGATTTTCATCTAATGAACTTTGAAGACTAGACCTAATTTTAGAAGTTGGAGAAAAGCTATAAAGGGAAGGTCTTCTACAACTTATAATATATCTTTTTTCTTGGAATTTTGGAGAGCCGTTTTTGTTTAAACTTCTAGGGTTTGCTTTTGTTGTTCTTCTTCATTATTTTATTATTGAATATTGATTATGATGAACTCCATAGCTATGAGTAGCTAAACATCTTATTGGTTATGGGATAAAAGTTGATTTCTCAACATGCTTTTGATTCAATGAATTAGTTTTGTCTCAGTAATTATTGTTGGTGATTCACAATTAATAGTGTTATAAGATTTGAAAACTTGTTAGGTTGAGTCCGGAATCAATCCGATTTGTGTTCATCTCTAGAGCTATATTAGGGTTTTCAATACGAAAAAGTTGTTTATCCCTGATTCTAAGTAGCATAATTGTGGTTAGTGCTTGTAGTGATATATCCTACTAGTCACAAGTGAATCATAACTTTTGTTAAAACGTTTAGTGATTTTACACATTCGTTTGCATTGATGAGTCTTATTCCATAAATCTTAATGCTTTTAGGGAGTTAAACTTAATTGTGCTTTTACACTTTAGGTTGCTTTCTACGAAGAATTCACATATGCATCTTTTAATGTGGTTGTGATGAAAACAGGGAATTAACGTGGTTATACTTGCGATCAAGGTATCCTAGGACTTTTAATAAATACGAGATTAAAATACCAATTCTAATCATTGATGAAAATACATGTTTGTGAATGATACTATCCCATGACCAATATCTTCTCCTTATTGATAATTCCAATTATTTACTTTGCTTTCAATTATTTTTATTTGCTTAGATACAACAAACATACCCCCGGGTTACTTTAGAAACTCTGAAATTTTATAACAACGAAAGCCTCTCTGTGGATACGAACTCTTTCTTATCGCATACTATATTTATATCTAGTTTATTGAGAAAGTGAAATTATATTTGATGGATTGACAACCGACCAGTTGCCCCTTGAAGGAGACATACCTCTACCATACAAGGTTGGCTCCTCCCATCCGGTCTTAACAACAACCAGTTGTTTCGCAGCCTCTTATCCCTTTTGCCTATAGGGATTATGGTTACGAGACTGCACCCTAAGTGGGGTTTTCTTCGGGCCGAGTGCAGCATAAGTCAAGACTTTCCAAGAATGTCTGAGACGCTTTAAACGCCCCAGGCACTCTTGGCTCAACCGTGTACCTCGGCGCCTTGATCAGATGATGTACTCCTTATAAGAGACCCTCAGTCGTCCAACCTAAGTCATAAGCTTAGGTTGAAAATCCAAGGTACCTCTCCTGGATGGGCTTTATTGACCCCAAATCTCCATGACTCAGGTTCCAGAGGCGGTGTAACCTTTTCGCTGAGCCATACAATAGGTACCCCCTCTATGACGCACTTTAGGTCTTACATTTGCCTCTTGCGAAATTTTGATTTCGCGAACTAGGGTGTACGCCATAGTAGGTTCGCCCCTTTCTAGTATGTCATTGGTCTTTGATTATCTCTTGTCATTATCTGTGCGAAATGTTCGCGTATTATTTCTTTGTTTTGGATATGTATAATCTCGCAATTATTCTTTCATAAGATTTTCATATAGATTCATTTTGTTTCAATCATATATCATCTCGCAGTCTACTCTCTCCCAAAACCTCTTATGGGTAATATCTCTTTAAGTATAATATGTTCCATGGTCTATCAAGTCTACGACCCACATCTTTACCCTCAGGATCCATCAATCTATATGCCCTGTTCCAACTATATCCTTGATAATGTAAGGTCCATCCCATTTTCTTGCTAGTTTTCCACCACTTTCGCTGATATATTGGTGTTTCTCTGCAAACACCAAGTCACCGGTTGAAACTCGCGTGTTTTAACACGTTTATTATATTCTCGGGCCAATCTTCGCTGGTAGTTTTCCATATCTTTGTAGAGCCCTTTCTCTTATTTCTTCTAATTCATCTAGCTTGGTTAAAATCATACCCGCACTAAGATTTTTCTCCCAAGCCTCTCTCTTTGTCGTAGGAATAATAACTTATGTTGGTAGCACATCCTCAACTCCATATGTTAAACAGAAAGGTGACATTCCAGTAGCTTCTCGCCTGGTTGTGTTGTAAGCCCATACTTGCATTATGCACTGTTACACCATGCTCTATTATGCCCTTCTAATTTCTTTTTCAATATATCTGCGATTGTCTTATTTGTTGCTTCTGCTTGTCCATTGGCCTGTGGATATAGAGGGGTTGATTTCCCACATTTTATCTTAAATGCAATGAGTAACATTTTTATGTTCTGCCCTTCAAACTGTTTCCCTTATCAGATACCAATTGTGCAGAATTCCAAATCTGACGATGATATTCTCAAATATGAACGTGAAAATATCTTTGTCGCGAATATGTTGTACCGCCTTTACTTATCCCATTTTGTGAAATAATCTGTAGCGACAATCAAATATCTTCTTTGTCCAGATCCTGGTAAAAACGGTCCCACAATGTCTAAACCCCATTTTCCAAAAGGCCATACACTTTTTGAGGATGTTAATGGTGCTCCAGGTGCATGTATTTTCTTTCCGTGCCTTTGACAATCTTCGCAACGTCTTGATACTTGTTTCGCCACTGTGATTGCCAGCATCCCCACAATGTAATGCCTTTAACACTTTGTTTATGGGTGAAAACTATTCCTGCCAGATTTGGTAATTTGGGGTGTGTGGATGAGGAATGAATCTAAACCCTAAAAAAATGCACTACGCGGTGAGTGCTTGTAGATTCGGAATCAAATGCATGCAAGTCCCCTAAACCAAGAAAATGGCGTTCCGGACTTGTTTCGGTCACAAACCGAAGGAGATGAGGTTGATCTTAGGGAGGGGGAGCGAAGAAGGTATTGAGATTGTGAAGGTGTTGGCTTGCTTATGACTTGTAACAGAAAGGTGAGCAAAGCTTACGATTGATGCAAGCGAGACTCTGGGTGTTTTTGTATTAACACTTGGTTTCTGTCTCGCGGACTTATGTTGTTTTTCTCTGTTTGGAAAATAGGGAGGAGAACCTATTTATACAAGTCATTTGAGCCTTATTCACATCTCTGCGTGGGAAGTGGAGGAAGTGGAGTGATGGAGTTGTGGAGTTGTGTGTTGGTGTTACACGACCGGTCTTGCCCACTTCTCCCCGTCATCTCTAACCGTCCATGACTTCCCGACACGTTCTTGTGATGGCGCGTTGCCGCCGCACGCTGTAAACCGCAGACCAATACCCCAGTATGTATCCCCCAGTTTGTGACATGATTGATGTCTGGAATGTGTGGATCGTGGGACCCACAAAAGGTAGCATGTAATGCTAAATTGAATAACTGCGTTATTCAGGAAATTGATACTTGTGAAGTATCGCGTGTATTTTTTATGCAGGTACTGCATCATGGTGTGGTAAAGTGACGAGTGGTGATCACCATGACGCCTCACTGACCAATTAACTCCTGACCAGGGTTGTATAACCAAGCCGGTGAAGCTGGACGGAAGAGATGATCTTTGAGACACTCATCTGTGACCGTTGATGGAATCAGGGTTTTGAAGAGGTGCGCAGCATCACTCTTGACTTGGTCGAAACCAAGCATGGGAAGGGTTTTGGAAAGGACCGACCGGGCATGCGTGTAGACGAGCATGCCGGTGTACACGTCCGTACCTCTCTCCCCATAAAGGCGCGATCTAGGCCACTCAATTTGACCGGCAAAGAGGAGTGGTTGAGATCGATTTTGCGACAAACCGGTCCGCAAAAGCCGCGCATCGTGCCAACTTCGGGCGCGCGCTCCAAGACGACCAAGCTTGGTAGGTCTTGCCCAATCCGTCCGGGCGTGTAGGTGGTAGGCTGGTATTCACGCCTATACTGATCGGTCCCATGAAAACGTGACCTAAGCCACTCAAATCGTCCGGTGAAGTTGAGTGGTCGAGATCGGTTGCAATTTGGGAAGTGTGACCATGCAAGTTTGGACGCGCGTTTTGGGATAACCAGGCATGATATGCCTTGGCCGATCAGTGAGGGGATAGACGGGCCCACGGTGGTCATCTTTGGTATGGCCGGGACCTGCTTAATCTAATCTAGGACCCTCCATTCGTCTTGGGAGAAGATGGACGCTCGTGATGCTCAAAACCCTAATTTGGGTTTCACGGCCGTGCGACCATGCTTTATTCGGCTACGAATGGGATAACCAACCATGGTTGGTCCCGACCGATTGATCGAGTATGTAGGTGGGCCCACGGTGATTGTGTTGACATGCTCCCAGGCCATTTGAATCTACATCTACACCCTCCATCTATACCTGCGAAGATGGATGGTTGAGACTGTTTTGCGACACATGTAATATGCCTCAAACCCTAATTTAGGGTTTTCCCGTCCACACGCTCTGGTTTGGACGTTTTGGCAAGCTAGGCCAATATTTTGGGAGGCCGACCATGCGGGGTCCTCGTTGGTTCGGCAGTGAATATTCCATACCTGCTTGGGGGTTATGGAATTGATCTGGGCCATCCAATCATGCTGGTGAAGTTGGATGATCGAGATCTTATCCAGACTGATACGGACAGTCCGGACGCTCAATCAGGCTAGTATAACACACCGAGAGTTCTCAATCGGGCTAGTATAACACACCGAGAGTCAGCCTCAGACGAATTATTTCTACATGGTTTCATTATAATGCTTGAGATTCGTGTTGCTCTGCTAAGAGTAACACTTTCGGTCGTCATGCCGCACCGATAATGAGTCTGGGAAATACAAAGTCAAGTTGCGCATTAATTAATAATGCTAGAAATTCACAGGGTATATGGGATTGTTGCTACATGCTCCAACCTGGATGAATTTCATGTATTCACTGAAGAATGGGATTGTTGCCACATGCTCCATTCTAGGTGAATTAAGTGAGGAGTATCTTACACTTATTAATGGATTTATCTTTTACAAGATGTCAACAAGATAGTTTTTTTCGGCTTTTACAATTTTAACCTTAAATGAAAATCAACCATCAACATTAAGTCCCCTCGCCTAGCACACAATGGTTACACTATTGTGGGGTAGGCATGAGATGGTGACAATTAAAGATAAAACTTATGAGACAAAGTTAGATGTTACTGGAGAGACGGGTCATCCCGTCCTTGGGTATGTCACGTTCAAAAGGCATATAGGAGAGCGTTCCCCTAGTATGATGTCTGGTCTTGCTCGCTTCGATCGACCTTGCTATGCCTCGCTTGATCGAGGGCCCTCTCCTGCTTGCTCCGTTTTAATGTCGGTCTTGCGGATCGACCTTGATATGCCCGATTAGGTCGAGGGCTATTGCGCCTTCTTCGCTCGATCGTGGGGTTGTGCTTAATCGACGGATCGCCGCTGCCGTTCGTGGGGCTATCTGCTCTGCTTGATCGAACGTGGGCTTGAATTTCGTGAACATGATTCCCATGTCATAAGAGAACCGTGTTGTGCAAATAAATATGGTCCTGCCATATATGCTTGATTGAACGTGGGTCCCATATCGTGTATGCCTGACTGAATGTCACCTTTATACCAACCTCGTGCCCTTGACCAACACCGGTCTTGAAACTTGAGCAATACTCGGACTTGTGACTTGATCAATACCGGACTTGAAGCTTGAGCAATACCTGACTTGTGACTTGATCAATACCGGACTTGAAACTTGACCAATACCGGACTTAAAACTTGAGTGATACTTTGACTCGTGATCAATACCGGACTTGAAGCTTGAGCAATACCGGACTTGTCACTTGATCAATACCGGACTTGAAATTAATACCGGTACTTGAAACCAATTCCGGACTTGAAACCAATACCGGACTTGAATCCAATACCGGAATTGAAACTTGAGCCAGTGTTTGGACCCAATCCCAGCCTTGTACATTCCAACGTGAATGCAGTTTGCGCGACGTATCGTGTGTTTTTATACAAGTCTTGACTCTTGTATTTATTGTAGAATGAAGAAAATAACTCATGTTGATATGTCTTCGGGGATAATGTCAAAAGTTAGAGGTGTTTATAGCTTCAAAGATAACTTGACCAGAGCGCAGTTATTGATGCGGCAGAGTGTTGAAACGACTCGAGAGGATGTTAAAGTGGTTTCGGTGCGAACGTTGAGGTGGATCTCGAGAGAGTGTTGAAGAAGGATTCCGGCGAACATGGGTCCCGAGGAGAGAGAGCGTTGAGGCGGCTCTTGAATAGACCATTGAAGCGACTTCGCTAGAGGGAGCGTTGAAGTGTTTCCCTCTTCGATTCGATTTACCCTTGCGGATTCCATGCTTCTTGATCACCATCTCTCTCATGTTGAAGAATTCCTTGACGGACGGTGAAGGAACTTCATGCTGAGCCTCAGTCCCAAGCGTGGTTTACATGGTTTGTTCGTAGTGGTTGTTGTCGAGCCAGATATGGAATATCCATGACATTGTTTCATCATTGTGGGAGTCGTGCATGTGGTACTGGAGTTGGAGTTGACGGACGCGCGTGATGTTGTATCTCGGTGGTTTTCCTCTTGCCGCCTTCAGTAATCCGCTGTAAGGTCAAGGTTGTATCGCATGTTGGTGAGATATATGCCCCTACAAACATTATGAGGCTCTTCATTACCGGCAGGTCTGGTTCTTTCTATCATGGCATATATTGTTGTAGATGAGCGTTCAACAGCTCCAGAGGATGACCAAAAGCGCGGATTCTCCAACATAGCATGATAGACATGTACCACTGTTTGATAAAGTGACTCGCCCGGATCTTGTTCGACCACTGTGCCGATAGAGTGACTCGCCCGGATCTTGCTCGATATGACGCGTGGACATCGTTATCTTCTTGAGGTCTGCTCCCTTGAGGTATCGGCTCCAAAGTGGAAGATTGTCGTCATAGAGCGTTGATACGTTGCACCGGCATTCTTTAAACCAAATGGCAGTATGGTATAATAAAATTTCCGAGAGGAGTTCGAAAGCTATCTTACTTGCATCATGCTCGTACATCCTTATCCGGTTGTAGCCGCTACATCCATCCGTGGAGGAGAACATGCCGTGTTCGCAGGTTGCATCTACTAACATATCGATGTTAGGTAGAGGAGGATCGTTTTGGAGCAAAGACTGTTCCAAGTCTTTGAAGTCTATGCAGCACTTTGATCTATCCATTTTCCTCGTGTCTCAACTACAAACTGTTTAACCGACTTGGATCCGGGTATGACATGTAGATGATGGGTGACCAATTTTCATCTAAATCCGCATTTTTTCATATCTCCAAGCGAATATATCCCGGTACTCTTTGAGAAGTTCCACGAGCTTCATGCGTTTATCCGTCACACAAGGTTGAGTGATGGAGATAGGCTGGAGATTCCTCAACGATTTCAATCTCATTAGTTGTGGAGTTGGTGCCATCTTGGCACTGCTTGTGGAGCATCTAGCACTTGTTCTTGTGGCTCGTCGTTGTTATAGCATTAGTTGGGCGGAGACCGGGGTGCCGCTCTCATGCCAATTGCTAACATCGACGCCGGTATATTGTCTTCCCTTCTGATCACGTTTTGCCTCGAAAGTGAGTTCCCTTTTGGTGTGAGTATGGGTTGAAACTTTCACCGGATAAAGATGGACGCCTCGTCAGAAAAGGTGTGTCGTGGTGCTTAGCCCCCAGTGATGCAAGTCAGTCTTCTTCCTGGATTGAAGCCCATGTGGGTAGTGGGGTGCAAAGGACTTTGTATGACTTTCCCTGCGGAGTTTCTTTTGGATCGAACAGCTCCACTCCGCATATTGGTGCGTACAGAGACAATGATGCAGGAATACGGATGACTTCCTCATTTAGCATAGTCTTCAGGCACTGGTGATACGTTGAAGGGATGACATTATTGTCATGAAGCCATGGTCTCCCTAGTATCATATGGTAGTCCGGCTCCTTTTCCATGACTTCAAATTTCACTTTTGAATGAACGGGTCCCTCTTGAGCAAATTGATTGACATACCCGTATGTGCTGTCCTGTTTCCTTCGAAGTCCGTCATTGTGGTGGGCTGACGTACAATCTTGCATGGGCTAACCTTGGCTGTCCCGAGTCTTGAGAGTAATCACATTCGAAGATGCTCCTGTGTCGACGAGGGCCCTCCTGAACTCTGAACCCTTGATGCGTGCGGTAACATGTAGGGCCCGGTTGTGACCTTTCTCTGCCATCATGTCGTCTTCTGTAAATGTAACATTATTTACAGATGTTTCCGATGTGATTAGGACTTTCGACGTGAAGGATTCAGTGTACGTCCGAGCTATTTTATTAATTGCAGCAAACGTCTCTGCCCGTTGATTGTTCGAGAGGTGTAAGAGTTCACACAAGCTTTCCACTAGAGATGCCGCTTCCTGATCCACTGGTCTCTGGTTCATAGTAAAGATGTTGATCTGAGGAGGATCGTTGTGAGGATCATTCCCCAGTGTAGGAATCTCCATGACAGGACTGTTCATATCTGATGTCGCTTCTTTGATCAGGTCCATGTAGGTCTGCAAGGAAATAAAATACCTTCTCCGGGTGCGTTGAATGCGTTCCTTGTTGGCTCCAGGGGACGCCGTGGCTCTTGTGGAAATCGATCGGTCAAAGTTTTGAGGAAAGTTAGTACCTCTTTCGGAGTTTCGGCCATATCCGTTTGAGTCTTAGCAAGAACTTCCTGCTTCTCCATCAAGTCTGCAATGGTAATGGACGGTGGTCCTCCTCTCGTCCCTATGGCTCCTCGTCCTGATGAAGGAGTGAAAGTTGTTGCTTTGGTGACCACTGGAGGCGTTACACTTGAGGAGATGCCGGGATTCGCGGCTGCTCTGGCTTTGGTGATGGGAGGCGTTACACCTATTAGAATGTCTCCTGCTCCGCTAGCGTTGGTGATAGAAGTGACGGCTCCACGAGATGTATCGACCACGGTAGCTCCACCGACAAACATCGACACCGGGAGTGTTATCCACACTAGCTCCATCAGAATTGATTGCTGATCCAGACCTGAGTTCCACCATATTGAAATGAATTGTTGATTGAATTGGTTGTAAGATCAACCCTTTTTGAAATTGATGAAATTGAATCGGATTTCGAAGAAATTGACTTTACAACCGAAAGATTAACCTCCCACTGTGGTCGCCAATTGTTTATGGGTGAAAACTATTCCTTCCGAATTTGGTAATTTGGGGTGTGTGGATGAGGAATGAATCTAAATCCTAAACGAATGCACTGCGCGGTGAGTGCTTGTAGATTCGGAAATCAATCGGCAAGTCCTACCTAAACCAAGAATGGCTAGTTTGACTTGTTTTGGTCACAAAGTGAAGGAGATGAGGTTGATCTTAGGGAGGGAAGCGAAGAAGGTGTTGAGATTGTGAAGGTGTTGGCTTGCTTATGACTTGTAAATGTAAAGGTAAGCGAGGCTTACGATTGATGCAAGAAGGCTCGGGTGTTTTTGTATTAACACTTGGTTTCGTCTCGTGCCTGGACTTGTGTTGTTTTTCTCCCGTTTGGAAAATAGGGAGGAGAACCTATTTATACAAGTCATTTGAGCCTTATTCACGTCTCTCGTGGGAAGTGGGAGGAAGTCGAGTGATGGAGTAGTGGAGTTGTGTGTTGGTGTTACACGACCGCCTTGCCCACTTCTCCTGTCATCTCTAACCGTCCATGACTTCGACACGTTCTTGTGATGGCGCGTTACGCCGCACGCCGAAACCGCCAGGACCAATACCCCGGTATGTATCCCCCGAGTTTGTGACATGATTGATGTCCGGAATGTGTGGATCGTGGGACCCACAAAAGGTAGCATGTAATCTTTAAATTGAATAACCGCGTTATTCAGAAATTGATACTGTGAAGTATCGCGTGTATTTTATCTAGAAATCTTGCATCATGGTGTGGTAAAGTGACGGGTGGTGATCACCATGACGCCTCACTGACCAATTAACTCTGACCGTGGTTGTATAACCAAGCCGGTGAAGAGGACGGACGAGATGATCTTTGAGACACTCATCTCGCGACCGTTGATGGAATCGGGGTTTTGAAGAGGCGCGCGGGCATCGGTCTTGACTTGGTCGAAACCCAAGCATGGGAAGGTTTTGGAAAGGACCAGACCCAGGGGCATGCGTGTAGACAAAGATGCTTGTGGTACACGTACGTACCTCTCTGTCCCCATAAAGGCGCGATCTAGGCCACTCAATTTGACCGGCAAAGAGGAGTGGTTGAGATCGATTTTGCGACAGAAATCCGGTGCCGCAAAAGCCGCGTATCGTGCCAACTGGGCGCTTGGTCTGTCTTGCCAATCCGTCCGGCGTGTAGGTGGTAGGCCGGTATTCACGCCTATACCTGACTGTCCCATTAAAACGTGATCTAGCCACTCAAATCGTCCGGTGAAGTTGAGTGGTCGAGATCAGTTTGCAATTTGGTAAGTGTGACCACGCAAGTTTGGGACGCGCGTTTTGGGATAGCCCGGAGCATGATATGCCTTGGCCGATCAGTGAGGGGATAGACGGGCCCACGGTGGTCATGCTGGTATGAACGGACTGCTTAATCCTAATCTGGGACCCTCCATTCGTGCGGAGAAGATGGACGCTCGTGATGCTCAAAACCCTAATTTGGGTTTTTCACGAGCGTGACCATGCTTTATTCGGCGTCGGGTGGGATAACCAACCATGGTTGGTCCCTGACCGATTGGTCAGGTATGTAGGCGGGCCCACGGTGATTGTGTTGACATGCTCTGGGCCCTTTGAATCTACATCTCACCCTCCATCTATACCTCGAAGATGGATGGTTGAGACTGCTTTGCAACACATGTAATATGCCGCAAACCCTAATTTAGGTTTTTCCGTCCACACGCCTGGTTTGGACGTTTTGGCAAGCTGTGCCAATATTTTGGGAGGCCCGACCATGGGTCCGCGTTGGTTGGGAGATGAATATTCCATACCGGCTTGGGGTTATGGAATTGATCCGGGGCCATCCAATCATGCCGGTGAAGTTGGATGATCGAGATCTTATCCGCACTGATACTGGACAGTCCGGACGCTCAATCGGGCTAGTATAACACACCGAGAGTTCTCAATCGGGCTAGTATAACACACCGAGAGTCAGTCTGTACGGGTATTTCGTACATGGTTTCATTATAATGCTTGGAGATTCGTGTTGCTCGCTTAAGAGTAACACTCGGTCATCATGTCGCACCGATAATGAGTAATAGAAATACAAGGCTGGTTGCGCATTAATTAATAATGCTAGAAATTCACAGGGGTATATGGGATTGTTGCTACATGCTCCAACTCGGATGAATTTCATGTATTCACAGAATGGGATTGTTGCCACATGCTCCATTATAGGTGAATTAAGTGAGGGAGTATCCAACAGTTATTAATGGCTTTATCTTTTACAAGATGTTAGCGCATAGTTTTCTGGCTTTTATAATTTTAACCTTAAATGAAAATCCACCATCAACACACTTCTTCTCCCTCTTTTCGTGTCAAACATATGAGTGATGGTCCGTTAAAGGATCTCCGTTCAATACTCCACCCCTTAGTTCATAATTTGTCACATGGCTCTTTAATTTGTGTACCTCCAATCTATTTCTTGATGTTTCTCCTTTCATCGGATATGCATGAAGTTCTACTCTCCAATCTTCGATATTGGGTACTTGTTCTTTATCTTCTATTATCATTACGTCTACCTCTTCTTCTTCTTCTTTATTGATTGATGGCAATAGAAGTGTATGTATCTTTATGCATCTCGCAGTTGGGTCTGTCATCATACTTGAAATAAAAGCAAAAGCAGCTGCGAGACTGTTATCTTTTTCTTGATATATGTTTCCATTTTATTTTTGGGATTTTCGCTGACAATTCTTCAACAAGTTTCTTGTATTTCTTCAAGGACGGTTCATTTGTAGTGTATTCTCCTTTTATTTGACGAATGACTAGTTGCGAATCACTGGTAAATCTCACATTCTCCAACTTCATTTCTATTGCGAACTTGAGGGCATGTATCACAGCTTCATATTCTGTTTCATTATTTGTGGATGTAAATTCCAATCTGAAGGGAAAATACATTTTGGTGCCTTCTGGCGAAATCAAGACAATTCCAACCCCGTTACCTTCCCCATTTGATGATCCATCCACCGATACTTCCCATCTATTTGGCTCTGTTAATAGATCTCTTGGATTTCCATGTTCTTCTTCTACATCCATCATTTCTTCCACAGCTTCATCGTCTTCTAAAGGAAATTATGCTAAAAAATCTGCGACAACTTGTGATTTGGGTGAAGATAATATTTCATATTTGATTTTGAAATGTCCTACTTGTGCATTCCATCTCTCAACTCTGCCTGATCTTTTTGAATTCTTCATTACTGATTCAATTGGTACCTTTGTCAACACCCTTATTTTATGTGCCTGAAAATATATGCGAAGTTTAAATGTTGCATAAACTAATGCCAAAATTAGTTTTTCAATTTTCGAATAATTTTTCTCTGTAGCATTGAAGGTTTTGCTGATGTAATAGATTGGTTTCTGAACTCCCGCGTCTACTCGTAATAACACAACACTTAATTCGTGCGAAGTTGTCGCAAGATAGATTAACAATTCTTCTATCGGGTTCTTTTTGTGAAATAGATATATTCGGCCGATGTTCCTTTATTCCTTGGAAAAGCTTTCGCATTCATCTCATCCATCTAAACTTCGTCCCCTTTTTGAGTATGTTGAAAAATGTTTACATTTGTCTGATGATCGCGAAATGAACCTTCATAACGAAGCTAAGAGTCCATTTAACTTCTGTACATCTTTTACCGTCGCTGGTGTTGGCATGTCACGAATTGCTTGCACTTTCTCTGGATCGACTTGTATTCCTTCTTTTGATACAATGTAGCCTAAAAATTTTCCCCGAGGCAACCCCAAAGATACACTTCTCTCGATTTACTTTGATGTTAAAATGCCTCATTTGTTCAAAAATTCCCTCGAGATCTTGGACATGATCTTTTGCTTCTTTACTTTTTATTAACATGTCATCCACATACACCTCTAACGTTTTGTGTATCCACTTCGCAAACACCTTTTCTACCATCCTTTGGTATGTTGCTCCATCATTTTGCAAACCAAATGGCATTTTTGTATAACAATATAACCCTCTTGGAGAGAAAAAAGCAGTATGTTCTTGATCTTCTTCAACCGAGAGGGATTTGATTGTAGCCTTTGTATCCGTATAGAGAAGATATTCTATCATTTCCTAACTGCCGATTCAACCATCCTCAGGAATATCTGGTAACGGAAAACTATCTTTCGTGTTTATTTAGATCAGTAAAGTCTATACAAATTTTTATCCCCTTTTTCTTCTTTGGGACCACAACCATGTTTGCTATCCACTCCGGATATTTAGCTTGTCTTATGATTCCTGCATCAAGCATCTTCTGCAACTCTTCTTCTATTGAGGATGATATGTTGTTGCGATTTTTCTGATTCTTTGTTTGAATGGCCTTGCATTTTTGTCAATCTCCAAATTATGACACGCCACAGACGGATCTATTCCAGGCATCTCATCCATGTTCCATGCGAAAATATCCTTATATTCTCGCAACAGACCAATAGTTATTTCTTCTTCATCTGCTTCCATCTTAGTCCCAATTTTTAGTATTTTGGGTTCTTCTTCGGTTCCAACATTCACTTCCTTTGTTGGTTCCGCTGCAGTGTAACTGGTCTTTGGTTCTCCCATAGGTGTTGGTTCTTTTATTTCCTTCGCAAGTTCATTCCCTTCTTTCGAAATTTCGATGGGTATTCCTTTTCCTTCCTCTGCTCTTATCATATAAGTTCTAAATTCTTCTTCTTTCTTTGCCTCCTTCGCCATTTTTCTGCGATCTTTTCGCTTCTTTGCACGTCATTCGTACTGTTTCACTTCAATTTGGTAACATAATTTCGCTTTATCATCATCTCCTCTAATTTAACCAATCCCACTCGGCATAGGAAATTTAATGCATTGATGTAATGTTGACGCTACAGCTTTAATTGCGTGTATCCACGGCCTTCCCAACAACATGTTGTATGGCGATTCCATATCCACCACACATAGTTTCATTTGTGTTTCAATCTCTCCCAGCAAAATTCGCATCTCTATTTCCCCTTTTGGTTTTGTTGTAGATTTGCCAAAGCCATGAATATTATATGTTGAGGGAGACATCTCTTCATTTTTGTACCCCATTCTTTTGTATGCATGGTAGAACATTATATCCACAGAACTCCATGTATCCACCAAAGTTCTGTTTACCGCCCATTCTTCCATGGTTTTTGCTAACTTCTCCCTTTCTTTCTGTATGGTTACTGTGATTACCAAAGGTGATGTGTGGCTCAAATTTTCTCTTGGTATCTCTGCTGCTGTGAATGTAATTTTCTGTTTTTCCAAATCTTTCAAGGGTGATACCTTCTCCATTGTCATGATTTTCTTTCCTTCAAAATCTCGTTTATGTATTCTCCCTCTGATGTTTTCATGGAATTCATTAGTCATTGTTTTTGTAATCAAACTACACCCAAACCTTCTGTTGCATTCCTTGATTTTTAATTTCTCTTCCTTAACTGATTTATCGATTTGTTTCATCATTTTCTTGATTTGAACAGTCTTAATAACAATCTTTAATCTTATATGCCAACCCCTCCTTCTAGCGCCATTATGTAGTTGCAGGAATTCCCACAATACATCCCTCACAAGAATTCATAATAATCAACACATCTTTAAGATCAATAATCACACCTTTTATTAATTGAGTTAGAAATTTTACAAGAAGGAAATGAAATCAAGAATACAACTGCTATTCTAAACTTTTTCTCCCCTCAAAATTTTCTCTCCCATATAAAAAGATCTCTCCCACCTTAAGCCTGTTCGGCTCTTTATATATGATAATACATAGTGGATGACAGCTACGATGTTAAATTTCTAACTCAATTTTACATAGTGGATGTCCTTTATTTTCAGATCTGGCTTGCGATATTCTCGCAAGCATACAAATGTTAAATCTCGCAACACTCCTAAATCTCGCTAGGTCTCCACATCTTTCTCGTGTTTAGGCTGTCGTGATCTGTTGCGTCATTTCTATAACCAATCTGTGATATTTTCGCAGTGTGATGTTCAAAGATTTTGCAAAGGTATTGATGTTGCGATATTCAGATCCTACAAGGGCGCGAACTTGGCGGTCTTCGTATAGTGGTAGAGCTCATCTCGTTATTAGAGGGAGAAGCTAATGATGGAACCGATGGCTTCTTGATGTTACCTCATGGAATGAAGAAGAGGGGGGACAGTCCCCTGCCCACGAGTATCCATTGATCCTTCGACTCGATAGATGTTGTCATGCTGGGTTCATGAGGACGTCTTTACGCCTGCGTTGTGCTTCGTAGACGTCTAGGAATATCACCGGCCTTTGACAATACATCTGCACTTTTGAGTATATCCTCGTCTTTGGATATCTTGGAATGATAGCGTTCTTGCATCTTTCTAAATTCACAATCTTTGAGATGGGCAGTGCTAAGCGTCATACTCCTTTGCCATTATCATCTTTGGATAGTGTGTTTGAGGAGTAGGGAAGTTACTTCATGCGAATGACTTAACTAATGATGAAGCTCTTGACATGGAGAATCTGTATGTACCTCTTAAGACCCAGGTGCAATCTCCTTTGGCAACGCAGCTACTTCTTCTACGGGAGACGAAATTCTGAAAGCGTCTCTCATTGATGTTGTTTCCGTCGAGCCAGACATGGAATATCTTGGACGTTGTTTCATCATTGTGGCGATCGTGCATGTGGTATTGGAGTTGGAGTTGGCGATCTTGGACGCGTAGGATGTTGTATCTAGGTGGTTTTCCTCTTGCTGCTTCAGCAAAACTGCTTACAAAAGGCTGAAGGTTGTATTGCCCATTGGTGAAATGTATGCTTCCATGAACATCGTGAGGCTCTTCATTACTAGCAGGCTTGCTTCATTTACAGCGAGAAGCGGTGATGTCGCACCGAGCGTGGATTTCAGAGGATATCTAAGAGCGCTGTTTTTTTTAACAAAGCACGATTGACAGGCACTGCCCTATTGATGCGCAATTACACCTTGAGGTATCGGCTCCAGTAGATCTGAAGATGTCTCGGGACCGCTCTCGTCCGGGATGACATAATAGGAGAACCCTTTGTGATGATTTGAAGATGACAATATTCGTTGAATCTTGACTTCTGTTGTAGTGCGGTCCAGACGAAACTTGCTCCTTTCTTCAGCAAGGGAGTGAATGAAGCAACAAGCTAGGCTAGACCAGGTATAAAACGTCGAATATAGTTCACCTTGCCCATGAAGTTTTGGATCTTCTTCACGGTTCGCGGCATCAACATTGTGAGGATAACTTGAGTCTTGGATTTGATTGCATCATGCTCATACATCCTTATCAGGTTGTAGCCGGTACATCCATCCACGGAGGAGAACATGTCGTGTCCGCTGGTAGCATCTACCAACATGTCGATGTTAGGTAGAGGAAAATCGTCTTTGGGAAAACATTCATTCAAGTCTCTGGAATCCATGTAATACTTGATCTCGCGCCTGAATTGCCTCGGAGATTTTTTGAACGTCTTGGATCGGAGATTGTATGAATGCTTACACAAGGTCGAGCTGATGGAGATAGGCCTATGAGATTCCTCATCGTCGAACTCATCAGTTATGGAGTTGGTGCCATCTTGCAGCTGTCGTGGAGCATCTAGCACTTCTCCTTGTGGCTCGTCGTTGTTGTAGCATCCCATTGGGCGGAGAGAAGAATTGAGACGCTTTGTCAGCAAGGATGCATCATGGGGCCTAGCCTTCTATGATGCAAGTCGGTACTCCTCCTGGATTGATGCCCACGTAGGGAGTGGGATGCAATGGACTTTGTCTGATCCTTCCCGCGGAGCTTCCCTCAGTTCGAACAGTTCCACTTCGTACATTGGTGCATAAGGAGACAATGATGCAGGAATACGAATGACTTCTTTATTCAGCATAGTCTTCATGCATTGGTGATACGTTGAAGGGACGATCCCGTATGTGCCGGTCTGGTTTCCTTCAAAGTATGTCATTGTGGTAGGCTGTCGTACGATCTTGCATGGGCGAACCTTGGCTGTCCTGAGATTCTTGAAAGTAATCACATTCGAAGACGCTCCTGTCGATGAGGGTCCTCTTGAACTCACGAATCCTTGATGCGTGCAGTAACATGTAGGGTCCGGTTGTGAACTTCCTCCGCCATCATGTCGTCCTCTGTAAATGTAACATTATTCACGGATGTTTTGATGCATTGAGACTTCGGGAGTGAAGGGAGCCCCAGTGCACGTCCGGGGATATCTCGGTTAATTGCAGCCAACGTCTCCGCCCGCGGATTCTTTGAGAGGTGTAAAAGTTTGCATAAACTTTCCACTAGAGAAGCCTCTTCCTGATCCACCGGCCTCTGGTTCATAGTGAAACTATTGACTTGAGGAGGATCGCTGCGAGATCGAGTCCTCGTATAGAAATCTCTGTGACGGAGAATCGCCGTATCGATGTCATCTCGATGAGAGATCAAGTATGTCGTTTATAGCTTCTTTGATCGGGTCCACATTTCTTGCTGAACTTCTTGCCTTCGTGCTAGTTCGACGCGTTGGGATTTCTCCATCGGTTGAAGCGACATAGATAACGGGGGTATCGAAATATGGATATTCGTTATAAACATAATTGTTCAAAGGAGGGTGAGAACATTACCGTTTGAGGGATTCTGGCTGAGATCCGTCGCGGTAGAATCATCCATGAGGCCAACCATCCTTTTTGAAATTGATAAAATTGAATCGGATTTCGAAGAAATTGACTTTACAACCGAGAGATTAACCTCTCACTGTGGTCGCAATTGTTTATGGTTGAAAACTATTTCAGGTTTTGGTAATTTGGGTGTGTGGATGAGAAATAAATCTAAACCCTAAACAAATGCACTCACACGGAGTGCTTGTGATTCGAGAAATCAATCTGTGCAAATCTGTCCTAAACCAAGAAATGGTCGTTCCAGAATTGTTTTGGTCACAAAGTTAAGGAGATGGGGTTGATCTTAGGGAGGGAAGCGAAGAAGGTCTTGAGATTGTGGAGGTGTTGGCTGTTTTATGACTTGTATCAGAAAGCTGAACTGGCTTGCAGGATGTAAACTATCAATTCTAGTGTTTGAATACGATTGTATCAACACTTGGTTTTCTGTCTTGTCCTGTCTTGTCCTTGGAAATAGGGAGTAGAACCTATTTATACAAGTCATTAAGCCTAACCCACGTCTCTCATGGGAAGTGGAGGAAGTGGAGTGATGGAGTAGTGGAGTTGTGTGTTAGTGTCACACGACCAGTCTTGCTAACTTCTCCCGTCATCACTAACCATCCATGACTTCCTGACACGTTCTTGTGATGGCGCGTTGTCAGCGCCGCACGCCCGTAAACCGCTGGCACCAATACCCTAGTAAGTATCCCCCAGTTGTGACACGTTTGATGTCTCGAATGTGTAGATCGGGGACCACGAGGGAAAGTAGCATGTGATCTTTGGATTAATAACTAAGTTATTTAGGAAGTCAATATTTATGAAATATCGTGTGTATTCTATGCAGGTAACGCATAGAATATATTCAACATGTGTGAAGCATCGATGTTTTAAAGCTTAACTTGAGTAAGTCACGATTTAAGCGTCTTAAAACAAAGATCACGTCGACCATCTTAGAGTGATCGTTTGGAGGTTGTATGGGCAAACCACGCTTTGGCGATCACTTCATGTGGAAGAGTGGTGGATGGTGATCGTGGTGATGCCTTTGTTGGTTTCCTAACTCCTAACCCGGGCTTCTTAACCAAGTCGGTAGAGTTGGGCGGACGATGATCTGTGACGCTCATCTCACGGCCGATTGATGAAGTTTTAGGGTTTTGAAGAGGTGCTAGCATCACTCTTCACTTGGTCGAATCCAAGCATGGGAGACGTTTTTGACAGGGACCGACCGGGCATGCGTGTAGACGGACTTACTGCTGTACACGTCCGTACTTCACTTGTCCCATGAAAGTGTGATAAACCACTTAATTTTTCCGGCAAAGAGGAGTGGCTAAGATTGATTTGCGACAGAAATCCCATGCCGCAAAGGAGTTGAAGACTGCACGTCATGCCTACTTCGAGAGCGCGTTTCGAGACGTCCAGCCATGGTTGGCCTTGGTCGATCAATCAGGCGTGTAGATGGGCCCACGGTGATCGTGTTGACATGCTCGGGATCCTTTGAATCTACATCTACACCCTCCATCTATGCTTGTGAAGATGGACGCTCGTGATCGATTAGCGACACATGTAATATGCCGCAAACCCTAATTAGGGTTTTGGATCGGTCGTGTGTACACGACTTCAACCTAACGTTTGGAAGGCTATGCTCCTCCTTTGGGAGGCCGACCATGTGGGGCCCACATTGGGTCGGTGGTGAACATGGTGATACTCGACTGACGGTCCTAGGCTCGATCTAAGCCATCCAAACATCTTTGGTGAAGTTGGATGGTCGTGATCAATTTCTGACCTTAGTGGAATTTCCTGCGACCCTTTTAAGCATTACGTCGGCCATACTTTGGGCAAACGCACATTGCTCTATGGATAGGTCGGGAGATGGTCGACCAGGCAGGTAGAGAGGGGGCCCGCGGGTGTGCAGGACAAGCTTTTCCGACCGATCATGGGATAATCCACGCCGTCCAATCATGCCGGTGAAGTTGGACGGCCGTGGCTGGTTTTGAGGCTAGGTACGGTCTTGTGCGCACTAGCTTTTTAAGCTGCTCCACACCAACCCAACCATCCTACTTTAGGCTTGTGTTCGGTGGTTATTTGGGAGGCATGGTATGTATTCGGCCACCCGGGCATAAACGAGGCCCTCCGGTGGTCATTAAGGTGGTAGCTCTACTCCCTGCCGAGGATCGTCTAGGTCAAGTTAAATCATGCGACCAACTTGCGTGATCGTGATTGTTTGAGATCGATATGGACAGTCCAGATTTAAATATGCTCAATCGGGCTAGTATAATTTGATAGACACATTTTTGTGTCTCGATTTAATCTCAATTGTATATTTTGTTAGTGCTCGATTTTGTATTTATTATGGCTTTTTGTGTCTTTGTAGGTGTTTTTGGAGAAATAAGCTTTTGCGGCGAAATTGGCTCGAAAAGTGGTTTTGCGCTCGTGGGAAAATTACTATACGGACCCCCATTTCGGATAAGGGGGCCTCAATTACTAAGGGGCACCCACTTGCTATTTACACCCCAGACATCCAAGTGTTAAAGGCACCAAAGCGGAGTTAAGGGGACTTCATCTTCTTCATTTGAATTTTCAAATTTGGCGGGAAAAATGGCAACGGAATTAGGGTTTGATTTTGGTCGAGTTTTAATGAGACTAAATGGTTGAAATCAAATGGGTTTGTTCCTAAGGCCTAAACAGAGATGGTAATGGTCTTTGTTTTGACCCGAGAATTGGCTAGATAATCGGCGGGGATGAATCGGGAGCTTACGGAAAAAGGCGGGAAAATTTGTTCTTCACTGTGATTTGGGGTAAAGATTTGAAGGTGTTTGATCGGTTCAATCGAAACCGATTGAGATTACTCTAATGGGAAAAGCAGGCTTGGTATAGTCGTCTAATTGGACCCAAATTGGTTTAAACGATTCATGTGAGGCGAAAGCAGAGAAGGGTGGAGTATCTCGGGTTTTTCTATGTGATTTGGATATCACATGATAGAGTTTGACGTGTCTTTAGTTGGTATGGAATTGTTTAACAAAAGCAGGTTGGTATGGAAGTTGGTTTCGATAAAAAGGAAGCTTTCATGGATTTTCGATAAAGCAGAGAAGGAGATATTTTCCGGATATTTTCCAAACTATTTACGGCGATTCGTGTGACCCGAGTGCTGCTCATCTCATTGTTATGCTTTTGGATGATGACTCAACGTGTTTGGAGGAGTATACACCGGTTGGCGGCAACAAACGCGTAAAGGAGAAACAAAATATTCGAGTTAAGGGGAAATAATGCAGGTTATAATGAGAGATTTTTGAGGCCCACGACTAGTATATAAAGAGTTAAGGGGTCGAGTAGAGAGGAGGAGAGTTTGGGAGACGTCGGAGCCAAGAATCGAAGTTGCGAGAATTATTCTCTGCTGCTGCTGCTTTGCACCAAGAACGCGAAGAATTTACCACGAGGCGAATCGTTCTTCTCACGATGCGACGACACCTAACCGAGCGTCGTAATACGGAAAGCGGACTTATTTTGGGCAGACTTATATGCTACGGTTTTTACAACGATTTGTTTCTATCGCTCTCTGTAACATCCGTTTTAACAACAATTAAAGCTGTTACAAATCGGGCTTTTCTTCTTTTCTCCCTTGTTCATCATTTGTAAACCATTTTTGAGCATTAATAATGATTTTTGAGCGTGTTTACACCATGATGAGCTAGAACCCATCACCTGGGACGACGGAGGAAGCCATTTTGCACCCATGTGGTAATTCTATTTAATTCCTTTATGACTATTTGCACTATTATAATTGATTTATGATTTTCTTGATTATTTGTGAATTCGTTAGATGTCGCATGCTTAGTCTTAGGTACTTTAGATGCGCCATGCTTGTGAGTTACATATAATTCTTTATAAAATCTACCTTGGCAAAAGAATTAGAGTCGATGTTTGTTACTTTATGAGCCTTAATTGTCCTAATTAATAGATGAACCGCATGAATGTAAGAATTGGTGGAATCCGAGGTCCAGTAACTCTCTCCAACTTGTGACATAAATTGTATATATTCTCGTATTTTCTTTATTAAATCCTAAGATCAATTTCATCAAGTCCCGAGTGAACGACAACCTTACTACCACTTTCTACAACATTATTGAGTCACACCAAATACACCGAGAGATGTATGCTCAATCGGGATAGTATAACACACCGAGAGATGTAGTCTGTACGGGTATTTCGTGCATGCCTCACTATTAACACTTGGAGATTCGTGTTACTTTCTGCTTGAGCAACACTCGACTGTCATCCGCACTAATAATGAGAGTTCATGAAAGGAACAGGAAATACAAGGCTAGTAAGGCATTAATTAATAATTCTATAAATTCACAGGGTATATGGGAATGTTGCCACATGCTCCAACCTGGGTGAATTTTGTGTATTTAATTCACAGAATACTGGGATTGTTGCCACATGCTCCATTCTAGGTGAATTAGTAAAGTGAAGATGGCTTTCATCACTTATCAGTGGCTTTATCCTTTGCAGGATGTCAGCGCATAAATTTGGTTTTATAATTTTAGCCCTAAGCTAAAATCCACCATCAACAGATATAAACATAGTGTGTGTATTCACATTTGTGTAAAGTCCAAGTCCGGGAACCATGGTATGCGTACACGTAGGCGTACTGGTTGGTGAATGAAAGACCGGAACTAGGTATGCGTGCCGTCGCGTGTTGGCGTAAGTTCGGGTCCCGTGAATTTCTCACGAGTTTGGAAGTGTACTAGTATGCGTACTTCGTTTCGTGTCTTTGCGAAACCAAACTCAATCCATTTTGCTTAAGTATGCGTACACGTTTGCGTACTTGAGTTGGTTATGTTCTAAAATCGGTTTGTTCATGAACTAATACATTTATATATTAAGGAATGCAATCTTTTGCAAACCGTGGCTATAATGTTCATGAAATGATTCAAGTGAATCAAAATCGATTTTGCTTCAATTGTGTCTTGTATACTTCTATGAGAATATAAACAATTGAACAACTCTATAACTAGTTTCATTTGAGTCATTTAAACTAGTTGTCATAAAGATGAATAAGGTTGATATGAAAGTGTTCATATGGCTAACCTCGGTTACCTATTATTGAACCAACTAAGTGTACACGTTTAGGTACGGTTACCTTTATCTAAATGTTGGTACATTTCATTTGTGTAAAACAAGCTAAGTTCGATCAAGGATCAAATCAAGTAAGTTCTTCTTTCTCCTTGTACTCTCAATTTCTAGGTCTCATGGGAAATTTCAAGGTTCCAAAAACTTTGGATTCATAATCTTCTAGCATGACTTTGCCTCAAAATCAAGATTCCATTAGAATTAGATTTGTCAATGATTCTAGTAGTAAGATCTTTGAAAGGATTTCTTCTAGTGGTTTTATTTTAGAATAGAAGTTGGATATGGTTAGCTGTCATAAAAGAAGATTTGGTTATTTTGAGAAATTTAATCTTGGAAACATGTTTAATGGTCTTGGTAAAGGTTTTGATACTCTTACAAGAATCTTTTATGCTAACATCCATGATGTTGATCTTGATCTTGATGACATGGATTTCAAGACCATGATAAATAAAGAAAGGATTCTTTTTAATAGGGAGTTGATTTCAAGGATTACCAAAATTCCTTTGGGTAATTTTCGCCTTCCTAGGCCAAGTGATGAAAGACCATCATATGAAACCATCTCACATGGTCTTTGTGGCAAGAGTGTTGATTGGAATGAAGGAAAATTTCCCACTAATTATCTTAGTCTTTCTTTGATGTCGTTCGGAAAGCTTGGTATCTCTAATCTTTGTCCCTCCACAATTAAAAATTCTCGATGGAGTCGAGATTTTGCGGAGCTGGTCTATTTCCTTGAATTGGGTACCCCAAGTCTCGATATTTGTGGATTTATCATTTTTCAAATGGTCTCGATGACTTCATCCAACAAGAAGTTAGGCTTTCCTTGCTTGATTGGACAAATTTTCCATGCACATTCTATTGCTCCAATTGGCAACTCTCTAAGAACACCCAAACTTGTTCGCCCTTGTACTTTTAAACGTATGAAGGAGAATATGTGCAAAAGACAAAGATGTGATTCCCTTGACGATTCTTGTGATCCTACCACCTTGAGTCTTCTTAAACAAATTCACAAGGGTGTGTGTAAGATTAATTCAAGGTTAAAATGTGTGCAAGAATAATTATGTTTAATTGCAACTAAGTTTCCCGAAATCAAGGAAGATATGGATATTATTCAAGCCTCTTGGATGGTTTCCAATGATGAAGGTGATGAGTAAACTCCTTATCTCTTGATGTTTCACTATGTCTAGGAAACTTCTTATGAGGATTTATTCTTGTGTTTTAAGAAGGATAACTAGGGTTTGGAATAGCCATTATTGTGAGTACACATAGCTATTTTCAACGTTTTTCATCTTGCAATGTTTTTAGATTTATTTATTTAAATTCTAAAGTTTATTTGGAAGATGATTTTGCAGTATTAATCTTTATGGTTTTATATTGCAACTTATTATGGGATATGTGTGTTTGCGTCCGTGAACTATGATTGTCCCATACATGGTCAAAAGTTAAATCTTTCATATGTCATTATGCAAATATTGATAAAAGATTGAATGAACTTTTGACAAACAAAAGTTAAACCTATTATGTCATTATGCAAATATTGATGGAAGATTGGATGAACGTTTGTTTACAAAGATTTAGTCTATTATATGTCTTTATGCAAATATTGATAAAGATAGAATGAATCTTTGTTTATTCCAAAGCGATATTGGTCTTCCCAGTCTACATCTTTGTGTAAATACTGTGCGGCTCTGTAAGTTTTCTTATGTTGAGCATTTCCGATTAAATTAACCATGGGTTCTCTTGTGGTTAATTTAATTGAGTATTTTGGATACAAATTCATGTTTCATGTGATTTGTTAACGTCCAAAGAAATCCTTCTTTTCTTGTGAAAGTAAGGTCGCTCTTGTTGTTCTTTCGGGAATGACATGCTATGGGGGAGAGTTCTTATTTGAACTTGTGCTTAATTACCGTATCTTTATGGGGAGTGCGGCTATGTAATATTATAGGGGTTATCTTGTATCTTTATAAACTCCTTGATGAATGCATTTAACTTTGGCTATATGATTGCATCTAAACAAAGTTGATACGTGGTTCTCTTTTGGTCATGAAGTATCTCTCTGAAAATTTCATTAGGATCCCACTAGTTTTCGTACCTTTGCCAATTTATATTGACAAAGGGGGAGAATTCATGTGTAGTTCATACTACAAATACATATGGTTTTACGGATCATTATGTAAGGGGAGTGGTTTTCATGTGAGATGAAGTATTGACTAAGGGGAGTGATACATATCACCATAGTATTGTTGTCAAAGTTGTGATACAATTGAACTTTGATGCTATGTAATAATATTATGACACTTGTATAACAATGATTGAGAGCTATTGTTTCTCATTGTTATAGCTAGGGATCTTCAAAAAATAGATGCTGAGTTGAACACATTTAAAATCACTGGAGTATTTGGAAATGACGAAGATTTTGTAATGTTGAAGAACCAAGGAGATCAAGCATTTGGATGAGAAGCCACATAGTTTGTTTATTTTGTAATCCATATGTATTGATAGTTTTGTCACTAAAATTGACAAAGGGGGATTGTTAGAGCATTGCTCGGTAGAACTCGCAAGTGTTGCTATCTCAAGCTTGTTTGTCAAGTTTAGTTTCAAAAACTATAAGTCTTGATTTCTAGTCTACTTATAGCTAAGTCTCGGATTAGGATAGTAAGTGTAGTTGAGCTTTAGATTCCACGACGTTCATCGAATGAATACGAAGAACTAGTCAAGGGAACTTGTGGAACTTCATCAACAAAAGGTATGTGGAGACTTGAACTCATCTATCACTCAAAAGTCTATCTACTTTATCTCCTATTTGAGACAAAAAGTCGAATTGCTATATAGACTTCAATTATACACATTTGGTATTTCGAGCCGAGTTTATCTTGCCTATCTATTTCTCGAAATATGTGTTGGTAAGATTTCGCTTTAACCAAGTTCATCTTTTATTATTAACGAAAGTCAAAACATGATCATGTGAAAATCACCTTGTAACATCTTACATGATTTGTGTGAGACAGTCATTTGATATAGACTCGGAATGTTTCGTATTGATCATTCGATCACTTGAAAATTCCTTTGAAGCTAATAGTTTGTGTGAGACAGTTATTGTCGTCTTCCAAGAATGTTTCAATAATTGAAATGAGGGTTTAGAACATGTAACCATGATTGGGATATAAATATAGTGTGTATTCACATTTGTGTAAAGTCCAAAACCAGGAACCATGGTATGCGTACACGTACGCGTACTGGTTGGTGAATGAAAGTCCGGGAACTAGGTATACGTGCATTACGCATCTTTTAGCGTTAGTTCAGGTCCCGCAATTTCTGCTGGAGTTTGGAAGTGTACTAGTATGCGTACACGTTCGCGTATTGGCTAAACCAAACTCAATCCGGCTACTTAAGTATGCGTACACGTTTGCGTACTTGAGTAGGTTATGTTCTAAAATCGGTTTGTTCATGAACTAATACATTTATATATTAAGGAATGTAATCTTTTGCAAACCGTGGCTAAAATGTTCATGAAATGATTCGAGTGAATCAAAATCGATTTTGCTTCAATTATGTCTTGTATACTTCTATGAGAATATAAACAATTGAACAACTCTATAACTAGTTTCATTTGAGTCATTTGAACTAGTAGTGATAAAGATGAATAAGGTTGATATGAAAGTGTTCATATGGCTAACCTCGGTTAACTATTTTTAAACCAACTAAGTGTACACGTTTAGGTACGATTACCTTTATCTAAATGTTGGTACATTTCATTTGTGTATAACAAGCTAAGTTCGATCTAACGGTTGAAAGATATTTGCTTGAATCTAATCAGGTTTTCATCTAACGGTGAATATTGAATGTTTTTTTACCAAGGTCATTGATTGCAAACCCTGATTTGAAGACTATATAAATGAGAACTCTAGCAACTGGGAAGCCTAATCCCCATACCTCATGTGTGATACTAGTTGCGACTAGAGTTGATTCTCTTATAACCTTAGGTTTTTCTAAAACCCAGTAGGTTAACGACTTGAAGACTTTATTGGGATTGTGAAGCTAGACCCAACTATTTTCTCTGTAGTTGCGTGTTCTGATCTTGCTGTTTTCTAATATGATTGAGTATTATCTTATTTAAGATTTGCTCAAAATTTATTCTCCGATAGGCAAGATTGAAAAGTAGTAACAAACATCTTCGTCTCATCGTTGGTGATTCCACAGTATCTTGTTTCGTTAATCGATTAAGATTATTATGAGGTGATTGATAACACTAGGCTGTTCTTCGGGAATATAAGTCTGGTTTATCAATTGGTTCCTGTTCACCTTGATTTATCAAAAGATGGAACAAAACTCATAGGTATATCCGTGGGAGACAAATTTATCTATTCAATAGACTTTTAAATGTGAGAGCAGTTTGTTTATCAAGTCTTCGATTTTGGGTCGTAGCAACTCTTAGTTGTGGGTGAGATCAGCTAAGGGAATCCAAGTGCGGCGGAATGCGGCGTGGTTCAAGAGGCGTAAGTAACGAAAGTGTACCTTGATCAGTGTGAGATTGGTTATGGCTCAACTACATTCCAGTCCGAAGTTAACTGGTAGTAGGCTAGTGTCTGTAGTGGCTTAATACAGTGTGGTGTTCAAACATGGACTAGGTCCCAGGGTTTTTCTGCATTTGCGGTTTCCTTGTTAACAAAATTTCTGGTGTCTATGTTATTTCTTTTTCGCATTATATTTGTTTTATAATTGAAATATCACAGGTTGTGCATAAGTTCAATCAATTAGATAATCCAACCTTTAATTGTTGATATAAATTGATTGACACTTGAACATTGGTATTTGGTACCGTTCAAGTTATTTCTTATATTCAATCGAGCTCGCAAATTCCTATTTGTTTGATTGCAAATTGAATTGTGAAATTGATATACAACTCTTGGATATATTTCCATTGATTGAGTCTGACTGTCTAGTTGATTCTATTGGAATTATATTGGAGTTAGTCCATACAGATTGCTAAGCGAAATATTGGGTGAGGTTGTTAGACCCACGCTTTTTTAGTATACTTATTGGTATTTGCTTTCTAATTAGTCGAGCTATATTCTTATCGTCCATAGCTAAACTATTGTCTACTGGACAACACAAACCCTAAGTATTAATTGTGTCTCAAGATTTTTTATTGATTGTGTCTCAAGAAGGTTTTGGTTGCAACTATGTTGCCTGCTACTCTTGTGCTCTAAATTTTTTCGAGAATATAAAATTTACTGAGCTAATATTTGTGAAACTTCTCACTTAGCAACATTTTTCTGTGTAATCAGTTTTTCTAGGTTTGCTCCTTCAGTGTCTTTCTTTTTGGGTCAAGGCTATGTTCGTATGGGTACCCGTGTTACGTGTTACGAACTGTCTTAAGAAACCCTAAAATCTTATTCCCTGAGAAAACTTTTAAATACCAAACCTATTGAGTTGAATACATGTACTCTTGGTTTTGTTCTTGTCAAGAATGGCGTCACCTCCTTGCACTTGTGTTTTTGCAAAAGGTTTTCTTGATAAGGGGTTTGGTTTCGTATCCAAAGGGAAGAAGAAAAGAACTCCTGTAGAAGTTGATGATCTCTCTTCTCAATCACCTGACTCTTTTTCATACATTTAAGATGATGAAGAGATTTCTGCTGAAGTGGTTCTTGATTTTATTAGTCACTTTGAGGAAGCAAAACTGCTGCTTGTTGATACCATAGAAAGTCTTGATGTGTTTGCGGCCCGAGGTTGAAAAGGTTAACTCTGACCTTACTCTCATGAAGTCACATGTTAAAGATCGTTTCAATGAGAATACCTTCTCCGAAGAAGCAGTTGATGTTGTGAATCACAAGCTCAGTGGTCTTGAAACCTGTGAAGCTTCCGGACGTGAACTTTGATGTTAGCTTATGATCAGTTTTGGTTTTTAGTAGATGTTTTTAATTTTTTCTAGGAAACTTCTTATAAGAGTTTATGCTTGTGTTTTAAGAAGGATAACTAGGGTTTGGAATAGCAATTATTGTGAGTACACATAGCTATTTCCACCGATTTTCATCTTGCAATGTTTTTAGATTTATTTATTTAAATTCTAAAGTTTATTTGGAAGATGATTTTTGCAAAAAGATTAATCTTTATGGTTTTCTATATTGCAAATATCTTATGGATATGTGTGTTTGCGTCCGTGAACTATGATTGTCCCATATATGTTAAAAGTTAAGTCTATTATATGTCTTTATGCAAATATTGATGAAAGATATAATGAACTTTTGATAACAAAGATTAAGTCTATGATATCATTATACAAATATTGATGAAATAGAATGAATCTTTGAATATTCCGCAGTATTGATCTTTCCCGATCCATCTTATGTGAAATCTTTGTGCGGATCAAGTAAGTTTTCTTATGTCGAGCATTTCCGGTTAAATTAATCATAGGTTCTCTTGTGGTTAATTTAATTGAGTTTTCTGGATACAAATTCACGTTCATGTAATTTGTTAATGTACAAAGAAATCCTTCTTTTCTCGTAAAAGTAAGGTCGCTCTTGTTGTTCCTTTGGAATGACATTTTATGGGGAGGTTCTTAATTGAACTTGTGCTTAATTGACAAATCTTTGTGAAGTCACGCTATAGAATATTGTAGGGGTTATCTTGTATGTTTATTAACTCCTTGATGAATACACTAAGTTTCGACTATGTGAAATCATCGAAACAAAGTTGATATGTGTTTCTCTTTTGGTCATGAAGTATCTTTCTGAAAATTTCATTAGGATCCCACTAGTTTTCGTACCTTTTCCAATTTATATTGACAAAAAGGGGGAGAATTAATGTGTAGTTCACACTAAAAATACATATGGTATACGAATCATTATGTAAGGGGGATTGGTTTTCATTGTGAGATGAAGTATTGACCAAGGGGGAGTGATACATATAACCATAGTATTGTTGTCAATGTTGTGGTACAATTGAACTTTGATGCTGTGTAATAATACTATGACACTGTATCACAATGATTGAGAACAACTGTTTTCTTATTGTTATAGCTACGGATCTTCAACAATTATGATACTGAGTTGAACACGTTCAGAATCACTAGAGTACTTGGAAGTGACGAAGATTTCGAGTAATGTTGAAGAACCAAGGAGATCAAGCATTTGGATGAGAAGCTACAAAGTTTATTTATTTTATAATATATATCTATTGATAGTTTGTCACTAAATTGACAAAGGGGGAGATTGTTAGAGCATTTTCTCGTCGAACTGCAAGCGTTGCTATCTCAAGCTTGTTTGTCAAGTTTAGTTGCCAAAACTATAAGTGTTGATTTCTAGTCTACTTATAGCTAAGTCTCGGATTAGGATATAAAGTGTAGTTGAACTTTAGACTTCACGACGTTCATCGAATGAAGACGAAGAACTACTCAAGGGAACTTATGGAACTTCATCAACAAAAGGTATGTGGAGACTTGAACTCATCTATCACTCAAAAGTCTATCTACTCTATATCCTATTTGAGACAAAAGTCGTATTGCTATATAGACTTCAATTATACACATTTGATATTTCGAGCTGAGTTTATCTCGCTTATCTATTTCTCAAAATATCTGTTGGTAAGCTTCCGCCTTAACCAAGTTCATCTTTTATTCTTGACGAAAGTAAAAAGATGATCATGTGAAAATCTCCTTGTAACATCTTACATGATTTGGGTGATACAATCATTTGATGTAGACTTTAATGTTTCGTATTGATCATACGATCACTTGAAAATTGCTTTGGAGCTAATAGTTGTGTGAGACATCTATTGTCGCCTTCAAAGAATGTTTCAATAATTGAAATGAGAGTTTAGAACATGTAACCATGATTGATATAAACACAGTTGTGTATTCACATTTGTGTAAAGTCGAAATCTGGGAACCATGGTATGCGTGCACGCACGCGTCACCTTGGTTGGTGAATGAAAGTCCGGGAACTAGGTATACGTACGTACGTCTTGCATCAGGAAGTTCGGAGTCCGTGAATTTCTGATGGAGTTTGGAAGTGTACTAGTATGCGACACGTTTGGCGATTGGCTAAACCAAACTCAATCCAGGCCATTTTAAAGTATGCGTATCGTTTGCGTGCTTGAGTAGGTTATGTTCTAAAATCGGTTTGTTCATGAACTAATACATTTATATATTAAGGAAGGTAATCTTTTGCAAACCGTGGCTACAATGTTCGTGAAATGATTCGAGTGAATCAAAATCGATTTTGCTTCAATTATGTCTTGTATACTTCTATGAGAATATAAACAATTGAAGAACTGTATAACTAGTTTCATTTGAGTCATTTGAACTAGTAGTGATAAAGATGAATAAGGTTGATATGAAAGTGTTCATATGGCTAACCTCCTGTTAACTATTTTTAAACCAACTAAGTGTACACGTTTAGGTACGATTACCTTTATCTAAATGTTGGTACATTTCATTTGTGTATAACAAGCTAAGTTCGATCTAACGGTTAAAAGATATTAGCTTGAATCTAATCAGGTTTTCATCTAACGGTGAATATTGAATGCTTTGTTATCAAGGTAACATTGATTGCAAACCCTGATTTGGAAACTATATAAAGGAGAACTCTAGCACTGGGAAGCCTAAACCCCGCACCTCCTGTGTGATACTAGTTGCGACTAAAGTCGATTTTCCTTTAACCTTAGGTTTTCTAAAACCCAGTAGGTTAACGACTTAAAGACTTCATTGGGATTGTGAAGCCAGACCCAACTATTTTCTCTGTAGTTGCGTGTTATGATCTTGCTGTTTTCTATTGTGATTGAGTACTATCTTCTTTAAGATTTGCTCGAGATTTATTCTCCGATAGGCAAGATTGAAAAGTAGTCACAAACACCTTTGTCTCATGGTTTGTGATTCCACAATATCTTATTTCGTTAATGGTTAAGATTATTGTGAGGTGATTGATATTACTTGGATGTTCTTCGAAAATATAAGTCCTGGGTTTATCAATTGGTTCATGTTACCTTGATTTATCAAAAGACTGTGAACAAAACTCGTAGGTATATCTCAAGGGGAGACAAATATATCTATTCAATAGACTTTTTGTGTGAGACAGATTTTTTATTAAGTCTTTGACTTTGGGTCGTAGCAACTCTTAGTTGTGGGTGAAATCACTAAGGAATCAAGTGCATGTAATCACTGTGGTTCAAGAGGCGTAAGAACGAATCGTACCTTGATCGGTGTGATATTGGTTAGGGCTCAACTACATTCAAGTCCGAAGTTAACTTGGAGTAAAGCTGAGTGTCTGTGAGCGGCTTAATACAACGTGGTGTTCAAATCGACTAGGTCCTGGGGTTTTTCTTGCATTTGCGGTTTCCTCGTTAACAAAATTTACGGTATCAAAGTCCGTGTTATTTCTTTTCCGCATTATATTTGTTGATATAATTGAAATATCACGGTGTTGTGCGTAGTTTAATCAATTAGATAATCCAACCTTTGGTTGTTGATATAAATGATTGGCACTTCGAACATTAGTCTTTGGTAGCGTTCAAGTTGTTTCACATAATAATCGAGGCTCATGGAGTTCTATCTCGTTTGATTTCTTGATTACATTGTAAACATAGATACAACTCTTGGATATATTTCCATTAATTGAGTCTGACTGTCTAGTTGATTCTCTTGGAATTATATTGGAGTTTTCCATGCAGATTGCTAAGAGAAATATTGGGTGAGGTTGTTAGACCCCCACTTTTTCAGACACTTTTAGTGCATTCATTGTTGCACATGTTGCTATGTTGGCTACTCGTAATACTCTTCGTGCCAACTTACAACTGGAGGGAAATTACAAACTAGGTGCATATGAAGCAATCAAGTTGGCTTAGAGGAAAGTGATTACAAACTTACAACTGGATGGAGATTGGCTTAATGTACGGTCAAGGATTTGAATGGAAGCCAAAGTTCTACTAAGTGGACAACTTATTCAATAATTAGAGATTGTATTGAAACTCTTAACTTCTTTAATAAGTGGTCGTTTCTCATGTTCCAAGAGAAACAAATTACTCCCTGTCTCTAAATGATAGGCAGGTTTGTGTGTAATTTTTACACACAAACCTGCCTATCTTTTAGAGACGGAGGGAGTATGTAGCTCATGAACTAGCAAGTAGAAACAAATTTCTGGGAGTTTAATGCCCCTTTATGGTTAAAAGT
Organism: Papaver armeniacum; assembly: GCA_023531295.1. Classification (NCBI taxonomy): domain Eukaryota; kingdom Viridiplantae; phylum Streptophyta; class Magnoliopsida; order Ranunculales; family Papaveraceae; genus Papaver; species Papaver armeniacum. The sequence continues at coordinate 4,579 of JAJJWW010012868.1, read as the reverse complement.
CCCCTGTTAGAGGAAAACTCTGTAACAATCAGTAATTTTATTGAATGAATTATCCTTGGGAATTTTGATAAACTGCGCCACTCTCAATTTTCGGTTTAATAACATGCCCCCATTTTTTTCAACTTTTCAAAAGTGCCCCAAAGTTTGTTTTTCCGTCAAGAGTCAACATTTTGTCAACCTGGTCAACACGTGGTCAAAAAACCCCAGAGAAATTACACCTTTATCCCTTGGTCTTTATCACCTGTCGAGAGAGAGAGAGAGAGATTCATTTCTCATTTTTTCTCTTAGGTTTTCAGAAATTCCCAGAGCAGCGACGATTGAGAGATTTCAGATCAAGATCGTCCGATAATCTAGAGTGAAATCGAGAGTGATTGAGAGATTTTCGTTCTTGTTTTACTTTATTCGACAGAAATTTAGGTTTCCTTACAAACCAGTGTCGAAAAAATGAAGGTGGTCGAGTCTTCATCAACTCAAGACATGAGAGAGCATTTTTTCTCTTGCGACTGTTGTGGGTTTGATTGATATCACCATGAATCAAAGAGCAAATCAAGAGCCCCATCCAAGATGAGAATAAGAAAAAGATGGAGTGAATCGGTTGGTATTTTGGATCCGAATGAGGGAAGATTCAAGTCATGGCCGGAGACTGATTTGTATGAATGATTATGGTTTTTATGAAAGTATTGTAACAACAATAAGAACGCAGCAAAAGTGACTCCGAATTTGTGGGTTCGAGCAAGTTGTGGGCATTGTAAATCGGTGAAGATATTGAACTTTTTCCATGGAAGTGATGGGTGTTTACAAGAGTTTTGAACGGGTGAAATTGGTCGCAATTTGCAATGTAAGTGTGTTTAAATGCTTGAATATTTTTATGGGTTGTCCAGAAATTCTATTTGGCAGGAGGATTGAGCATGAAAGCGGCTAAAAACATCACCGCATAGTCATCTCCTCCACCACCAGGTTATGCACACAACATGTTCGAAAGTATATGCCTAAATCACCATCTTCTTGTCAACTAAAATTCTGTTTTCAAGGGTTGTTGATGTTCTGATTAGTGTGAATGAGTTAGAGGGGTTTCTGCTTCAAACAAGTTGGAATATTACATCAATTCGTGGTCTGGGGAGATTTGGTGCAGGTTGGCGACAAAGAAAACAGCAAGAGAAGATGGTTTGTTGTCGTAGTTTAGTGGATGTTAATGCCATGAGTTCTGGTGGTCATACTGAGCTGATTGAGACAAGTCTCGAGTTGTTGGAATGGAAGAACCTGGGCATGGATATGTTTAGAAATGTGGGTCTTGGCGAAACTTTGTTGAATTTGGTTCTTTGATTTAGCATGAAAGTAAGTAGAAGGATGTTTTACGTATGGTCCTAACAAGAAACTGATTGGGAATAAGTAATTATAACGTTAAAGATGGAGGCAGCAACTTAATTAATGACGATGATTGGGTTGTTAGATACTCCCTCCGTACCACATATATAGGCGGAGGGGGTCAATTCTCGTGGATTAAGAAAAGTGCCTTGAACTTATAATTTTTAATGTTTTTTCATGTTTTACCCTTTGTCCTATTCATAACACTATTATTTATGTACCATACATAAGGGTATGTCTGGAAATATTCATCTCGGAAGTTGGACTCCGCCTATATATATTGGTACAAGGAAAAAGGAAAATTCCGCCTATATAATAGGTACGGAGGGAGTATAAGATAGCATTAGGTTTTGTACAAGGTATTTCTTACCTGCATCATGATTGTGATCTAGTTATTGTTCATCCAGATGTACATATTATTGGATAACGAGTTGGAACCTAGAGTTGCTTATTTTGGTGTTGCAAAATTGATTCAAACGGATGAATTTCTTTCCATTTCCTGTTTCATTTTTGCAAGCATATTTTAATACTATGGGATATTTAAATGTTTGCATCTTTAGAATCTGGATTCAGATTCCGAGTTAGAAATCATACGTATTAATGTGATGTTAATACTATGGTGTTGCTTTAGGAAAGTTCTTGAGCTGAGAAGATCTGTTGCAGAGAAGAATTTTCTGCCCATGCTGTTGCTGCGTATGAGATACACGTGTAAGGGGTTTAGATGTAATTTGTTGGGTTCCAGCTGGGACTTAACGCCCCTAACCAGCCGTTAACCGTTTTTTGAATAAAACGGGGCACTTTTGAAAAGTTTGAAAAAAGGGGCACTTTTTTTACCTGGCGAGATTGGGGTATACACAAATTTAAATGGACATGTCCCTTACTAAGGGGAGGTCAAAACAGGATGAAGTTACTTTAGTTTTTTTTTTTTTTTTTTGTAAGTCCAAAATTGTATTGATGAATAGCAAATATTTACAAAAGTTTACAAGAAAAGAGGTCAAAAGACCCCAAAAACTTATAAAACTAAAAAACGTTTAATCTTCTCCTAATCTATCTTCTCTAATCCCTCTACTCTTTTCCTTCCTTCATCTTATTCCATTAACCAAAATCAAACAAAAATTTAAATTTTGATATTCTACAAAAAAATGGTTCGATCCAGTAGCAAGAGAGATTCAACAAGTAACATGAGAAGATCCAAATCATAGGGAAAAGGTAAGGAAAAAGTTGGAACTAGAAACCCTAAAATCTAATCCCTGAGAATGTTGAAAAAAACCCTCCACCGGTGAAAAGAAGACTGTAAGTGATTTCTAAACTCAACCCATTATTCTTATGTGTTATATGATTGTTATATTAGTTTAGAAATCGAACATTATGATTTTCAGGGTTTTTGGTCGGCAAGGTCGATAATTTAAAACCATGCCGATTTGTTTGTTTTGTAAGCGCCGGCATGGTATCGGGATGAATAACTCGGCCGACTTTTCATAGCATACACGGGCTATTTATTAAATAATAACCCGGCTTCGTGTGGTATATTAACAAACCATGCCGACTTCTTACGTATAGTCGGCATTGTCTTGAAATTTTTACCATTCCGACATTAGGTTATAGAAACTTGATTTTCCTTAGTTAATAGTTCGCATCTTTCTTGAAAAACCATACCGAATGTGTATTAGTCGGAATTGTAGATGAATACAACCTTGCCACCAAGATCGGCTTAGATTGTTTAACCTTGCCGACTAGTAGATGACCAAAACCATATTTCAATGTGTAAATTTTTTATCTCTCCCCGCTTTATGTGTATGGGTAAGTGGTGAGGAATTGATTATTTTTCTCTAAGAAACAAGGAGAACATTAATTAATCGTCATCGTTTCCCATACATGTAAAGTGGAAGGGAGAGAAGAAAATTGTTATCCAAATTTTTATGAATGTACCACCAAAATCGTATGTTCAACAAAGTTGTTGTTTGTTTTTATATCTTTTATTTGTGCATTGTTTAGGTTCCTAGAGGAAAAAAAGAAGATCTACCTACGGTAAATCTAAGAGCTATTAGAATTTATTGACGGAATTTATCCCAATTTAGAAGATCCTAAAGATGAAACTGAAACCATATTTCAATGTGTAAATTTTTTTATCTCTCTCCCGCTTTATGTGTATGGGTAAGTGGTGAGGAATTGATTATTTTTCTCTAAGAAACAAGGAGAACATTAATTAATTGCTCATCGTTTCCCAAATACATGTAAAGTGGAAGGGAAGAAGAAAATTGTTACTTCAATTTATGAATGTATGTGACCAAAATCGTATGTTCAACAAAGTTGTTTTGTTTTTATATCTTTTATTTGTGCATTGTTTAGGTTCCTAGAGGAAAAAAAGAAGATCTACCTTGTACGAGAATCGCAGAAGAGCTATTAGAATTTATTGACGAATTTATCCCAATTTAGAAGATCCTAAAGATGAAATCAAGAGAATTGCCCATAAGAAAGTTACTTCTGATGGGTAGAAAGATCCCCAAGAATTCTAAGGTTTATGCACGGTCCTAGCAATCCCCTCAACTATGTTGAATGCACATCATCGTAGGAGGAAGAAGAGGAGGTTGATCCAAGGACTTTTTTTCAGGCATGTGACTTTACTGGAGTGAACCCCTATTACAATGAGGCCGGTGATTACATAGGTCCAAATAAGGGAAAAGCAAAAGCTGATGCTGCTGAAAAAGCTAGTGATGTGGATGAAGATAACAACAACAAGAAGGATCCATGAAATTTTTAAATTTTATTATGTTTCAATTGGTTTAGAAACTTAGATTGTGGTTTGAACTATTACCTTATGTTTTGAACTGTTAGTTGTTGGTTTTAGACTTGTTAAACTTATGTTAATTTTCAATTTTAGTTGCTTTAGAAGTTATTCTTTTTTGTGCAGTTTTAGACAATATTAGAGTTTTACTGAGTCGGCATGGTATGTAAACTCTACCTTGCCGACCATACTAGGCTTTATATGCCACAATGCTGTCATGGAGGGGTGGTCGGCATGGTTTGAAATCTCGACCTTACCGACTTAAATGTTAGTTGCACTTTTAGGTACAAAGTACAACCCATTTGAATGCTCAATCTGGGCTAGAAATTTCAAAATCAAGATATTAGGTGTGTTGTTATTATAAAAGCATTCTCAACTTCATCTTCAACCTTGCATAAAGAATGGAAGTTTCAAGTGCAACACAACCAA